>JAIUZE010024228.1:0-14294 GCA_022085475.1 Heliosperma pusillum | reverse complement strand
GAAACAAGGTTTCAGTTTTATGTTTTACTTCAAATCTGCCTTGCATTTCATTAGGTAAAGGCCTTATATAGGCAACAAGGATACAACACAGACGTTAGGAGATATCTAGGGCCACAAAGGCTTACAACATGAAACAAAATAACAGCTACAAACTTGCAGAATTCTGACATAAAGTAGATAAAGTAGAAAGTAGTTTCTAAAGAGACAATCTTCCTTAATTGTTTGCTCAGGTGTGTCTTGGGTGAAGAGTGGACTTTCAGGCTTGGGTTTGTGAACCAAACTGAAGTAGGAAGGCTCCCAAAGATGTGCTGAAAGTACCTCACGCATTGCTTGTTCAAAAGGGGAAGGTTGACAGTGACATATTAACTACTACACAAAAGGCTGAAATCTGGACAGTTTGAAGTTGTCCCTAAGCTAACTCTTTGTGTGTTTGTTTCTTGGAAGGGAAGTCCTGGGGAAAGTTGTAGAGGACCTTCCCAAGACATAGGTTTAGGGATTGGTTAGGCTTGTTTGATTGGCTAAAAGAGGAAGTTTTGACAAACAGCTAAACTGCTACATGTAAGGCTGTAACTGGACGGGTTCACTTGGGTTGTGTTTTGAGGGGTGTTCTTGACGTTTTTCTGAGGAAGGTTTCCTGGACAAAAAGGTAGTAGACCCTCCCTAGTACCATGCCCCATAGTTGGTTTGGAGTCCCTAAGCTTGGAAGTTGCCCTGAGACCCTCCCCAAGGCACTGCTGCTGGCTGAGTTTCCAAAGGTTTTGTTGGCTTGTTTTGTGAGTCTGTTTTGTGGCTTGTTTGGTCTTGGCTCGTGTCATGGCTACCACTGGCTCGTGTCTTTGTGTGGTGGCTTGGGCCTGGGCTGTACAAAGCATTAAGGTAGCTTTTGACATAGGGTAGGTTTGGCATTGAATCCTGGCTAGGCTGATCAGAGGTTGATTGGTCTTGTCTTTGAACATGGCATTGAACTCCTGTTGCAACCCCTCCTTCTTGAAAAAGATTTGTCCTCAAATCCTCTTCATCCTCAGAGCCTTCTTGATAATGACTTAGGTCTCCCACATTGAATGTCCCATGTACCCCATAATCCCCTGGTAAATCTATCTTGTAAGCATTAGGTCCTACCCTTTCAAGCACTTCAAAAGGACCATCAGCCCTTGGCATGAGTTTGTTTTTCCTCTTCTCTGGGAATATTTCTTTCCTTAAGTGCAGCCACACCATGTCTCCTGCCTTGAACTCTCTAGCTTTCTTTGGACCTTTGGCTCTTGACTTATACATTTCATTTGTTCTCTCAATCTGTTTCTTGACTTGACTGTGACTCTGCATCATCTGTTGTACTCTTTCTTTGGCATCATAGTTGACTTCTTTCCTTATCACTGGTGCTAGGTCTGTTGGCATTAGAGGATTAGCACCATAAACAACTTCAAAAGGGGTCTTACCTGTGCTGTGTGAGGGAGCTCTATTGAATGCAAATTCAGCTTGTGACAGTTTGATATCCCAATCCTTTAATGACTTAGCAATGATACATCTCAAGATTCTTCCTAGAGTTTTGTTAGTAACCTCTGTCTGCCCATCTGTTTGGGGATGGTATGCTGTGCTGAAGAGTAACCTTGAACCTAGGAGCCTCCAGAGTGACCTCCAAAAGTGGCTCATAAATTTAGTATCCCTATCAGACACAATGCTTCTTGGTACCCCATGCAACTTTACTATTTCTTTGAAGTAGAGTTCTGCTACCCCCATGGCATCTTTTGTCTTCTTACAAGCAACAAAATGGGCCATTTTGCTGAACCTATCCACTACCACCATTACTGAGTCTTTGCCCCTTTGTGTCCTAGGCAATGCTACTATGAAATCCATACTAATGTCCTCCCAAGGTTTGTTTGGTACATGTAGTGGGGTGTAGGGACCTGCATGGAACTGTGACTTGGCTAGTTGACAGGGTTTGCATCTTTTAATAGTGTCCTGCACATCACCTAGCATCTTGGGCCAATAGAACTGCTCATGCAATATCTCATAGGTTTTTTGTACCCCAAAGTGCCCTGCAAGTCCATTGCAATGGACCTCCTTGACTAGTAATCCTCTGTAAGGACCTCTAGGTATGCATAGTTTGTTTCCTTGGAAGAGGAATCCATTCTGTGTCAAGTACTTGCTCCCCTTCTTGAGTTTTCCTTCTGCATACACTTCCCATTCCTCCTTGAAGTCTGGATCTTCCATGTAGAGTTCCTTCATGAATTCAAAGCCTAGGACCCTTTGCTCCATGAATTACAACATCACAGATCTCCTAGAAAGAGCATCAGCTACTACATTGTTCTTGCCTTCTATGTACTTGCTTGAAAAGGAGAAAGATTGCAGGAATTCTACCCACTTGGCATGCCTGGGGTTGAGTTTGTGTTGACCATTGATGAACTTTAAAGCCTCATGGTCGGAATGTAGCACAAAAGGCTTAGGTTTTAGGTAATGCCCCCAATGATTCAGAGCTCTCACTATGGCATAAAACTCTTTGTCATAGGTAGAGTAATTCAGCCTTGCTCCACTTAGCTTCTCACTGAAATAGGCTATGGGCCTCTTCTCTTGAACCAGTACTGCCCCAACTCCTAACCCACTTGCATCACATTCTACTTCAAACAGTTTGTTAAAGTCAGGTAAGCCTAGTATAGGGGATCTACACAACAGATCCTTAATGGTGTTGAAGGACTTCTCTGCCTTTTCTCCCCAAGTAAACTCTCCTTTCTTCATGCATTCTGTGATAGGAGCCATGATAGAACTGAACCCCTGAATGAACCTTCTATAGAAGGATGCCAACCCATGGAAACTCCTGACCTCTGTCACTGTCTTAGGTGTGGGCCAGTCCCTGATTGCCTTAACCTTCTCAGGATCAACAGCTACCCCATCCTTTGATATGATGAACCCAAGGAAATGAACCTCAGGTTGCATGAAAGTGCACTTTTCTAGCTTACCATATAGCTTATTCTTCCTGAGAACCTCACAAAGCAAGTTCAGATGTTGTAGGTGTTCCTTCTTGCTTGAACTGTAGACTAGAATGTCATCAAAGTATACCACAATGAAATTTCCCAAGTAAGGCCTTAAGACTTCTGTCATGAGCCTCATAAAGGTGCTAGGGGCATTGGAGAGCCCAAATGGCATCACTAACCATTCATACAGCCCATGCTTGGTCTTGAAAGCAGTCTTCCACTCATCTCCAGCTCTTATCCTTACTTGATGATACCCTTGCCTTAGCTCAATCTTAGTGAACACTTGAGCCCCACTGAGTTCATCCAGAATGTCATTGAGTCTAGGTATAGGGAACCTATACTTAATGGTGATATTGTTAATTGCTCTGCTATCTATACACATCCTCCAAGTTCCCTCCTTCTTAGGCACTAGCAGTGCTGGTACAGCACAAGGACTAAGAGACTCCCTGACATACCCTTTGCTAAGCAATTCTCCCACCTGAGATTGCAGCTCTTGTGTTGCCCTGGGGTCACTTCTATAGGCTGGCTTGTTTGGAAGGACAGCCCCAGGTACTAGATCAATGTGGTGCTCAATTCCCCTTAGTGGGGGTAATCCCCTAGGTAGTTCAGCAGGGAAAACATCCTCATAGGTTTTCAGCAAGGCTTGTACTTCCTTAGGCACTTGGTTAGACCCTTCCCCTACCTCCTTGGTGAGGAGGACATAGACTGGCCTAAGATCATTTAACTCTTGCTCCATCTCTGCTTCACTTAACAGCAGAACTTCCTTAGCAGCTTCAGTTAAGAGTGGAGGGGTCCCTTTCAGGATAGGGGGTAAAGGAGCTAAGATGATTTTCTTCTTCCCAAACCTAAAAGAGTAAGTATTGTCCCTTCCCTGATGGACAGCATCCCTATCAAACTCCCAGGGCCTCCCTAATAGAAGGTGACAAGCATCCATAGGCAATACATCACACAAGGCCTCATCAGCATATCCTTTCCCAATAAAAATGGAACAACACATTGTTGATCTACTCTAACTTCAGCCCCCTTGTTCAGCCACCTAAGCTTGTAAGGTTGAGGGTGGTCTTTGGTGGCCAATGTTAGTTTATCCACCATTGTCTTAGAGGCTACATTGGTGCAACTCCCTCCATCCACAATCAGATTACACACCCTCCCTTTTATGGTGCACCTAGTTCTAAAGATTTGGTGTCTTTGATCTTCTTCTAAGGGTTGGGGTTGTGTGTGCATCACCCTCCAAGTCACCAGACTTAACCCAGCATCAGGTTCTATCAACTCCTCACTAGCCTCTATCTCAGGCTCTTCCATCTCCTCATCACAGACCAACACCTCATCATCTCCCTAATGGATTACTTCTAGGGTACTCAGAGCCCTTTTAGATGGGCATTCTCTAGCAAAATGCCCATACCCTTGACATTGAAAGCACTTTTTGAGAGGGGTAGTCTTCCTTTGGCCTGCCTCAACAGCCTTGCCTTTATCAAGGTTGAAAGGGGTCTTAACAGGAACCACAGGTTCTCCTATCTTAACTCCTACAAAAGGTTTGAAGGTGGGGGTTCTGGACGGTGTCTTAGAAGCACTGGCCTTTCCTTTTCCCAATTTTTCTACCCTTAAAGACAAGTTGACAGCTTCCTCAAAGGAGTATATGTTTTGTAGCCTGACTTTGCTAGCTATCCTTTCATCCCACCCCTCTAAGAACCTTGCTATCTTTTGTTCAGATTTCTCAACAACCTCACATTGCAAAGTGAGTTGTTCAAAGTCTCTTAGGTAGGACTCTAAAGGTCTTTGGTCTTGCTTTAGGTGAGTAAGCTTAATGAACATGTCTTGAGTGTAGTCCCTAGAGACAAACTTCGCTCTCATTTTCTTTTTCAGTTTGAGCCATGACTTTACAGGTTCTTTCCCTTCTCTAACCCTCAAGGTTTTCATGTTTTCATACCAAAGTGAGGCATAGCCTTTTAGTTTCATGATAGCAACCTTAAAAGCCTTTCTATCAGTGTATCCTTTAAACTCAAAGACTCTTTCTACAGACCTTAGCCAATCTAAGAAATCATCAGGGTTCAAGCTACCTAGAAAGTCCGGAATCTCTACCTTGATATCTTTGTCTTGGTGTCTGAGAAGATTGTGATCTGAGCCATCTGAATCTGACATTTCAAACTGATCTACAGGTTGTCTCCTCCTTACTCCACCTTGTGGGAAAGATGCTCCTCTTCCTCGACCTCTGCCTCCCCTTGTATCATTGTTCTGTTGGCCCTCAAGGAGTTCATTGACAGATCTAGAGACCTCCATTACAGTTCTGACAAGATGTTGGACTGTGTTTTCAAGACCTGTGATTCTCTCTTCACTCATGGTTGTATTTTGTGTTTTTAATGTAGTTAGGTAGATGAACTCACAAACCAAAGCTCTGATACCAATTTGCACTGAAACTATTCAGAAAGACAACTAAAACAAAGACAATTTGATTGAAGTTCAGACACTTTGCAATACTCTGTTTCTGTTTGGACTAATTGACAAAGAACTAAGATAGGACCTTAATCAAAGCACAAAGCCAATGATTGAGGGTTGAACTGTGATCCCAGCACACAGCTAAGGACCCAAGCTCACTTCCAAGCACAAAGCAAAGGAAGTTGTCTCAAGCACACAGTCAAGAGATGCAACAGAAACAAGGTTTCAGTTTTATATTTTACTTCAAATCTGCTTTGCATTTCATTAGGTAAAGGCCTTATATAGGCAACAAGAATACAACTCAGACGTTTAGGAGATATCTAGGGCCACAAAGGCTTACAACATGGAACAAAATAACAGCTACAAACTTTGCAGAATTCTGACATAAAGTAAATAAAGTAGAAAGTAGTTTCTAAAGAGACAATCTTTCTTAATTGTTGATCAGGTGTGTCTTGGGTGAAGAGTGGACTTTCAGGCTTGGGTTTGTGAACCAAACTGAAGTAGGAAGGCTCCCAAAGATGTGCTGAAAGTACCTCACGCATTGCTTGTTCAAAAGGGGAAGGTTTGACAGTGACATGTTAACTACTACACAAAGGCTGAAATCTGGACAGTTTGAAGTTGTCCCTAAGCCAACTCTTTGTGTGTTTGTTTCTTGGCAAGGAAGTCCTGGGGAAAGTTGTAGAGGACCTTCCCAAGACATAGGTTTGGGGATTGGTTAGGTTTGTTTGATTGGCTAAAAGAGGAAGGTTTGGCAAAAACAGCTAAGCTGCTACATGTAAGGCTGTAACTGGACGGGTTTACTTGGGTTGTGTTTTGAGGGGTGTTCTTGACGTTTTCTGAGGAAGGTTTCCTGGACAAAAAGATAGTAGCCCCTCCCTAGTACCATGCCCCATAGTTGGTTTGGAGTCCCTAAGCTTGGAAGTTGCCCTGAGACCCTCCCCAAGGCACTGCTGCTGGCTGAGTTTCCAAAGGTTTTGTTGGCTTGTTTTGTGAGTCTGTTTTGTGGCTTGTTTGGTCTTGGCTCGTGTCATGGCTACCACTGGCTCGTGTCTTTGTGTGGTGGCTTTGGCCTGGGCTATACAAAGCATTAAGATAGCTTTTGACATAGGGTAGGTTTGGCATTGAATCCTGGTTAGGCTGATCATAGGTTGATTGGTCTGTCTTTGAACCGGGCATTGAACTCCTGTGCAAAACGTTTGGGAGTGAAGTAAAGTTGAGTCCCGCATACTTGTGACGTTTCGCGTGCTTAAGAGAGTTGGTCCTGTTGCTTATCGGTTGGAATTACCTCCGAACTTGAGTAAAGTTCATGATGTGTTCCATGTTTCGCAATTGAAGAAGTATATCAGTGATCCGAGTCATATTATTCAAGATGAAGTGTTGGACTTGGAACCTAATGTGGCTTTGGAAGAAAGGCCGATTCGTATACTTGAAAGGGCTAACAAACAACTCAGAAACAAGGTGGTACCCTTAGTTCGTATTCTTTGGCGTTGTGGAAACGTTGAATCAGAAACTTGGGAACCCGAAGCTAAAATGTTAGCTAAATATCCCGAGCTCTTTGCTTGAGGTAAATTTCTTTCTTTCCTCTTTCTATTCGAGTTATTCTTTCGAATATTCCGTTCTTTCTATTGAATATCATCTCGTATAGCTAGATTATTAGAAGCTTTAGTTAGAAATTTTAGGCATAGATAGTAGAGTTACTACCTTTACTATGAAAGTTTTGAACTAAAAGCTTTTGGAAATGTTTTATGATTTCAAGTATTTTACCGTCAAGGAGTGTTGAGACTCGTTATTGGAGACGTTCGATAACTAGTTTTCTCATTTGTTGATGCGAAAATGTATCTTTTAAGTCTTTGACTTGGGACGTCGATGTTCTTAACGGCCGACGAGAACCTTCCGCCCCATTGATAAGACCCAGTATTTTTTTTACAAATATATTGTTAAACGTTTTGAAATAGACCTACATATATGTCACATTCCTTCTTCTAAGTTTCGAGGACGAAACTTTTTAAAAGGAGGGGTGATTGTAACAACCCGAAATGTACCCTATTTTTCTAGTGAAAATATTTTACGAATACTTTTCAGCAAATCTAAGTTTTAATTTAGAATTTATTGTTTCCAGTCGAATTTGGAAGTTCCGAGTTCGTATTTGGAATTTCTGCGAGATTCCATGAGAATCCCGTTTTTAAGTCAACTTTGACTTTCGTTGACTTTTCCGACTCACCCCGTAATTTTAAAGACCGAAATTATATTTGAAAAATAATAAATTTAATTTATTTTTATTAAGATTTATTTGAATTTAGGATAATTTAATATAATTATTTTGAATTTATTCGGAATTTAAGAGAAGGTTTACGGTTTAACCCCGAACGTCATTTAACTATTCCCGAGACAACTTAAGTCCCGAAACAAACCCGAAACCCGACTTGGGCATGAGTCACACGCCCATGTCATCTTTTTCCACTCACATTTGATATTTGAATTCTTTCGATTAAACTAATACGAATATCTAAGATATTTGTAACTTTATCGATCCGTCAGTTTAAATTACGCAAATCGATTAAAATCAGACCCGGTTTCTTCTCATGTCACACGGCTCTTCCTCCTCTAATAGGACTAGATATTTTTCTTTCTTTTTTATTACAATAACATAATATCTAATTAATATCTAGATATTTTATTAAACTATCATTTAATCTAATGATATTTAATTAATTACCTTAATATAATTATAAAACCCGAGTCAATCCCGTAACAACAATTTCAAAACCCGACTCCATAATTCTTCTATATGTACACGGCCCACTCCACTCTTGTTCACTAACTATCTTTTCATTTTACAATAAATCAACTTAAGATCTAATTAATACTTTCTTTAATCGTTCTTCATCGTTCTTTATCGTTCTTCGTCGTTCTTGAGCAAAATCGTCACAAAACCTTCGTTACTTGTTCAAATATGTCCTAACTTATATTTCTAGAATCTCCTCTTCGCTCTCCATCTTCAAGTACGGTTTATTTTCAATTCCGACAAAATCGTTTTCAACGCTTTAATTATGGAAAAATCAAGTTTTAATTCTAATAATGTTATTCTTGTTATTTCTTATAGGGGAAGATTTTGAAGACGAGTTTGGTGACTCGTATATTTTAGGAGAAGATTAGAAGGCGGGTTTCTTATTTCTTTAGTTCTTATTTTGGGTGCTAATTGATTTTTGTGCTAGCTAAGGTAACGATTCCGATTTACTCGACGAATTAATGTCACATACCTTATGTTTTGGTTATGTTGTTGTTATTTACGGTTTTAGTTAGTAACATGATAAGTAGTTGTTATTATTATGTTTTATGAGTTTATAACATGTTTAGTGTTCTTGACATATTTGGATGATTTGTTCATAATCATGATTTTTGTATGGATGATGGTTAAATTGGTTGTTAAAATGGTTGTTTGTTAATTAAAACATGTTGGAATTAATTTGGTGTTTGTTGTTGTTGGGGCCGTGTAAAATGGCTGAAAAACCAGCCCAAACCAGGCCGGTTCAGGCCGGTTCAGGCCCGGTCTAGGCCGGTCTGGATTGGTTCGGGATTTGTCCTTTAGGTTTTTGTCGATACTTGATTGTTTTGTTGTTGTTTTGACAGGTTTTAATTATGTTAAGCATGCGGGAAATATTAAGAAACGGTTTTTAGAAAAGTCGATCAAAGTAGCCAAAATAGGCCGGTTTATTCTCGGCCCAAAAACAGGCCGTGGGTCCCCCTCTAAACTTGTGACGGTTTTTGAGTTATTGTTATTTTACCGTGTTTTGTAATATTTAGCAAGTGGGAAATGTTAATAAGTAAATTATTTAATTAAAAGTTTTCATAATATTATTATTTCTCACATGTTAGAAATTATAATACGAGATTTTAGTTTAATATGTTATCCTTTAAGTCAAGCGGGTTTTTGTATGATTTTAATAATTCACATGTTAGAGGTTGGAATAAATTAGCATGAGATAAATATGATGATTTTATGTTCAAGTCTAATTGGTAAAGACTCTGTTTCTAGCCGGTTTGACCAAACGGGTTTGGTCAAACTAAGATCTAGTCAGCCCCGTTTTGACTGATGACCCGTCGCGGGACTCGGGTCGGGGATTTGTCTTCAAGTAAGGTTTTATTTAATTATTGAATTAGCCTTAGTAGATATGAGGCGATATGATATTTGATTATGATTATATGCAATTAGTCACATGATAGAATGTTTTTCCCGTGACTGTTTAATTGTATGATATATGTCGTGTTGACTAAGTACCCATAGAGAATTATGAGTATATGGCGTCTTGACCATTCTAATTCTAAATGAGTATCTTGGAGCATGACATTGATAGGCCATACTATCTTTAACGAGCATACGGAGTTTACCGCTTGATAGCTTTTGTGTCACGGCCTGGGGGGCTTATCTCCAAGTCGGGGCATGGCTGCTTGATCCGTTTTGGGACTGGAGCCAGCTTAAGTACTAGCCATCTCTGCTTAGGGGGTCGCCTAGTAGAGTTTCTCATAGACGGTTATGTCATGGGACGGGGAACGGAATAGCTGTTGTCGCTAGGTCTGATCAGTCTAGGACTAGGAGGTTTTCCTACCTTGTGGTATAGACTCGAGTTACAGAAGTCGACTAGTGACTGTACTAAGAAGAACTTATGCCTGGTGTCCTAGAAGATTGGTCTTTCATGTGAGCTTCTATGAATCTTAGAAGTGCAGATGCAAGCCGGCTAAGGTTGCCATAGAGTTTGGATTACCGGTGTTAACTGGATTCACTGATATTGATTTGATTAGGGTTTGAGTGTATCAGCGCCATGTTTTAAATGTAACCTCTGAGCCAGCATACCAGCTTCCCTACCTCGTGTTATAGGTTGTTAACAGATTCACATGATAGCTTTCATATGATAGGTTATATGTTAGTTAATTCATTCATAACATGAAAAGCTTATCGTATATGTTAAGGTTTTGTATTTTCCATATACATCTCTTTTATGTTATTCAGGTTATTAAAAACTCGGAATTGCGTGGTGGAGAACTCGAGTTACTCCCCACTGACTGTGGCTTCCGTTTGTTATATTTAATGCGGTTGCAGGTTCGTGATGATACTTCCCCGTGGGTACATTGACGAGCTAGCGAGCGAAGTATTTACCTTGGACCTATATTCGGTTCTTAGGATTGTATATTATTATACACTCTTTTATTTCCGTATTTATACGGGAGATATGTCTCCCGTTTTGGATAATTTCCATGTATAATATTATTTTCCTTTTGTTCTGAACCTTTTTCTTTAAGACACCTTTGTTATGATGAATATATTTAATAGTAGGTTCCGGTTTTAAAATTTACCGATTTTCATTAAAGTGAACCTATTAGAAACATATTCTCATCTTTTATTTATTTAAATTATTTTTTTTTCTTTCCGCAAATTTGAGGGTGTCACATACCCTATTTTTATAAGTAAAATATTTTACAGATACTTTTCAGCGAAATTGAGTTTTAATTTAGAATTTAATTGTCCGAGTCGAATTTAGAATTTCCGAGTTCGTATTTGGATTTTTCGCGAGATTTCAAGTGAATCCCGTCTTAAGCCGTCTTTGACTTTTCTTGACTTTTTCCACTCACCTTTCATATACTCCTTCCTAACCCTAACCTAACTCACACAACTCAAACACTTCCTTCTTCTCTAAGAAACCCAAAACCCAATCTTCCATAATCTTTCCAAGCTTAGATTCGTCATAACTCATTCGTTTCTCGCTCAAATTCACGTAAGTTCGTCTTATTCTTCCCCTCTCATCTTCCTCTATCCGTATTGGTAATAAAATTGTAACACCCGCAAATGTACCCTATTTTTATAGTGAAACTATTTTACGGATACTTTTCAGCGAAATTAAGTTTTAATTTAGAATTTTATTTTCCGAGTCGAATTTAGAATTTCCGAGTTCGTATTTGGAATTTCCGCGAGTTTACAAGTAAAACCCGTCTTAAGCCGTCTTTGACTTTCGTTGACTTTTTTCCCTCATATACTCCCTCATAAACCCTAACTCCCTCACACAAACACAACACAACTCAACTCTTCCTTCTTCTCTAAGAAAACCCCATAAAACCTTGCTTCCATTTTTGATCCGTCTTAGATTCGTCGCTACTCCTTCGTTACTCGCTCAAATTCACGTAAGTTCGTCTTATTCTTCCCCTCTCATCTTCCTCTATCCGTATTGATAATAAAATTACCGTCTTTCTCGCTTTTCAATTTATCCGTCTTTCTCAAAGGTGAATTATTTTCATCTTTTATTATATCTAATTGTAGGTGGAGACTAGGAAGGTTTAGAAATCGTTTAAAGACGCATATATTTAAAGGTAAAGGTAATGGTTCGATTACAAGCGATCCATTTAGGTTTTAGGTGTTTTTAGGCTAGTAATCGTATTTAGATTATGGTTAGTATGGCTTAGGACTTGGGTTGTTGTTGATGGATGTTGTAGTTGTTAATGATCTGGGAATTGATGGTTTTGATTTAAATGAGGATTTTGTGGTGGGTAATTGTTGGATTTGATTGTTCCGAATCCCGTGTGGGACGCCTGTGGTGTGGGAGATGGCTGCGTGTGGTGGCGTGGCTGCGTTACGCGCCGGCCGACGGCAAGTTTTCTGCCTGGACCCCTTTTTGTTAAAATGCTCATATCTCCTTTGTTACTTGCTTGTTTTGGACTTGTGACATCCCGTTGGAACCGTAGGAGGATAAGCTATCACCTCAATTTTGAATTTCTGTATTTTCATGTCTATACTCTAGTTATGACCGTTTAAAGTGGACCCTTGTTTTAGTTGGTTTCCAAACAACGTTGTTTTGGAGAGGCGATCTATGTTTTTATTTATTATGCTTCTTAAACTTGGTCTAATGCTTATGTATCATGTATTGATTCATGTTTATCATAGTTACATTTATATAATGCCCTATTTCACATGTTTGTGACGGTTTGTGGTATATGTCCTACTTTGAGTCGGTTTTAAACAACTGCTACGGTTTTCGAGCACGATGGTTATGTGCTTGTACTCTCATCTTTGCAGTGATTGGTACCTCCAGTTCGTAATAAGGCTAGATGTCGGAAAGGGAGGTATCCTTAATGCTTAAGTGCATTGTGTTAGTGGGCATACGACGACGTTGTTGGGAGTTGAACGCATTGCGTTGATCGACCCGGCCGTCAAATGTTGTGTACTTGCGAGGTGGTGTTATTTGCATGTAGCGTACCGCTTGTTATGAGGCTTGTGCTCTTTTCAGCCTCTTTCGTGAATTGATCTACCGAATTTGGGGTACTCGGCGTCTATGATTGACCGAGTCTTGGATGCGAAACGTGTATCGCATGTCGAAACGGAAAATGTGTATTCCGAGAATCTGGCCAGGTTTAGATTAGGAACCGTATTATTATCGTCGTCCTACCAGGAGGAAATTAGTCTACATATACGAAATGGATTGAATCGTTTATGCGTTCAGGGGAAAATGTTATCTCGTGGATGTCTGTTAATCATACTTGCCATGTACACGGTGCTAGTGCGTTTCATTTAGCGTGAAAGAGGTCGTCATTGTATTGTTATGTGTGGATGGGTGATTACATGATTGATTATTCATGGTCATTCCATGACTTGGCATGGTTTGTTTGTCGAGTCTCAATCTTATCAAACTTATACCGCTAACGGTGAGATGCAAGCCCTAGTGAGCGTATTCGGTTGCCAAAGAGTGTCTTCCCCGAGTCTTTGTATAACATGATGGTTTCAGATTTGTACTTCATATGCTCTTACTCTTATATATTGAATTGACTATCTATTCTTATTGTATTTTACATGTATATTCATGTATGCATGATTTTACTTTTGTATTTCCTTCTATGTACGTTTAATGAGATATGGCTGGGAGAACCCGGAGTTACTCCCCACTGACTGTGGCGTTCATGTTTTTCATGGATGAACAGGTTGCTTGATTGGATGGCTTTTTGCTTGTGGTATTTTGGGTTCGGGTGTGAGCTAGCGGGCGTTGTCCCTGGATGAAACACCTCTAGACGTTTATTAGCTAGTTTGCTAATCTCTTTGACATTGTTAACCTTTTGAGAGACTACGTCTCTTATCTTATAGTATTTTGTATTCGGTTTGTAATTTGACACTCCTCGTATACTTATCTTGCATGTATAAAGGTTTTTAAAATACCGTATTTCCGCTTATTATATCACATGCTTGTATGTTTTATTTTCGCATTCTCAAGGGTTGTCACAAAAATTACCGTCTTTCTCGTTTTTTTTAAATTATTCGTCTTTCTCAAGATGAATGAAATTCATCTTTTATTAACTAATTTGTAGGTGGTAACCTTCAAGATCCCGACAAAGACTATTTCTTAATAGAAGAGGACCTTGATGCGGAGTGAAGACGCGATAAGGTAACGGTGAAGGGTTACTTGATATCATTTACGTGTTTTACATGATTTCTATGATAGATTTCGTATTTAGAATACGATTAGAAAGCTTAGGACTTGTATTATTGATAATGGATGTTGTTGGTTGTGAATTGATATAAGTATGAATTATTTTTGATAATAATTGATGTTGGTTGAATATTGAATATGGATGAAAATGGTGATTTTCGTGTACTATGGACCCCAGCCGGTCGACCGGCAGCCGGTCAGACCACCGGCTGGGGCAGTGGCTGTATTTATTGCATGTTACGTGATTTTTGAAGTAAGAAGTTGGTCTCAGCCGGTCGACCGGCAGCCGGTCAGACCACCGGCTGAGACACCCCTATTTTCCCTTTGTTTTTCTCATGACCCTTTGGTCCCAGCCAGGTAGCCGGCAGCCGGTCCCATTGACCGGCTGGGACACAGTGACATTTCAATTGGGTTTTCATATGATGGTTGG
>JAIUZE010024226.1:0-19428 GCA_022085475.1 Heliosperma pusillum | reverse complement strand
GTGTTTTGACTTTCGAGGATGAGAAAGTTCATTGTAAATTTAGGATAATGAGTTTGAAGTAAATTGAATCAAGGGATTTTCATGGTAAGTCTCCTTTACCTTGTGGTTGTTAGCGATCATGTTTCCCTAGAGATAAATATTTTCTTGGTGGTTTCTAGTAAGGGTTTTGATGAAACTAAGAAGATTAAATTATGTAATGAATCTTTCATGTGGTTTTTTTAGTTGTGGAGTCTACCGTGCCGATGGACTTCAGTAGATACTAAATGGATCTGAATAATTAGGTTATTGGCTTGAAATCTCGTGATTATGGAATATTTTTGTAGGAATTCCGATGATTGAAAATGATGATTTGCAAATTGGGTAAATTGTATTCTCTTGAGGATTTGGTTTATTAGTAGAGTAAGTGATGTCGAATTCTTGTAGATCTTCCTGCCGACTTCATCGTGATCTTCCTATCCCTAAGAGTTCGATTTGTTTCGTTTTTGCGTGTTTTGTACATATTTTGTTACCCTGAATTGTGTGTGAGATGTGTGAGTCCCTCTATGTACGTGTAATGTGTTCTTATTCTGATTTTATCTTTGAGAAAACCTTCGAATTTACATATTGTATTTCTAAATTAACTTTTCAAAGAAGTCCAAAGATATAGTTTGTACCTTGTTTTTGGAGAAAATAGATTTCTCTTGCTTTTATATTTGGATTTTGCGTTTGGTTGGATGTTTGGACTTATTATTGGAGGCGTCTGGTGACTAGTCCTGCACTTACTAACGCTTGTTTGATTTTTGATAGCTAGAGTTCTTGTTCGCGACGGGCTCTCTTGTGATTCGTAAATAAGTTTCGCACTTATGAAAAATCTCCTTAAATCGTTTTCGAGAAGAACCTCGTTTCATAAATGTTTTCCTTGTAAAAGCTTTCTTGTTAATTCTTAAAACCGATTCTTGTCCTTGATACTTTTGTTTTCTACTCTCAAGTTTCGAGGACGAAACTTTTTAAAAGGTGGGGTGATTGTAACACCCGCAAATGTACCCTATTTTTAATTTAAAAATATTATACGGATACTTTTCAGCGAAATTTAGTTTTAGTTTAGAATTTAATTTCCCGTGTCTAATATAGAATTTCCGAGTTCGTTTTCGGACTTTGCGCGAGATTCCGAGTAAATTACATCTTAAGACGTTATTGACTTTTCCTTGACTTTTTCCACTTACTCCTTCATATACTCCCTCATAACCCTAACTCCCTCACAACTCAATCTTCTTCTTCCTCACCAAGTAAACCCCAAAACCTAGCCTCCATATTCTTCCAAGTTTAGAATCGTCACTACTGATTCAATTCTCGCTCAAATTCAACTAGGTTCGTCTTATTCCTTCCCTCTCATCGTCCTCTATCCGTATTGGTAATAAAATTACCGTCTTTCTCGCTTTTCAATTTATCCGTCTTTCTCAAAGGTGAATTATATTCATCTTTTATTATCTAATTGTAGGTGGAGACTTTCTAGACCCCGACAAAGGTTACTATCTAGTGGAGGAAGGTTTAGAAATCGATTAAAGGCGCATAAAGGTAACGGTGAAGGGTTACTCAATATCATTTACGCGTTTTTATGTGCTTTCTATGTTAGAAATCGTATTTAGAATATGATTAGTAATCTTAGGATTTGTGTTGTTAATGATGGTTGTTGTTAGTTGATAATTGATATGAGAATTGATGGTTTGTGATGATAAATGATGATTGTTTTATGTGGATTGCTAGACGGATTAAAGAATCGCGTGCCTGCCAGACCAAGACGCTGGCAGTGTCGTAGGACGCTGGCAGGGTTGTCTGGCGCTGGCAGCGTTACTCGCTGCCAGTTTCCCAAAGTCGGCTGTAGTTTTCCTGCACTGACCCCTTTTCGTAAAATGATCATATCTCCTTCGTTACTTGCTTGTTTTGGGCTTCTGACATCCCGTTGGAACCGTAAGAGGATAAGCTATCACCTCCATTTGAAATTTAAGCATTTTCATGTCTAGAACTCTAGTTATGACCGTTTAAAGTGGACCCTTGTTTTAGTTGGTTTCCAAACAACGTTGTTTTGGAGAGGGGATCTATGTTTCTTATTTATGGTGCTTCATAAACTTGTTCTAATGCTTATGTATCATGTTTTGACTCATTTTTTATCATAGTTAAATTTATATAATTCCCTATTCTCATGTTTTGTGACGGTTTTTGGTATGTCCCACTTTGAGTCGGTTTTTACACAAGTTACGGTTTGAGAACTAATTTCCTATGTGCTTTGTACTCTCATTCCCTTGGCTACCTCCACGTTCGTAAGACTGGAATGTCGGAACGGGGATGTATCCTTACTGCTTAATTGCATGTGTAAGTGGGCATACGACGACGTTGTTGGGAGGCGAACGCTTTGCGTTGATCGACCCGGCCGTCAAATGTTGTGTACTTGCGAGGTGGTGTCATTTGCATGTAGCGTACCGCTTGTTGTGAGGCTTGTGCTCTTTTCCGCCTCTTTCGTGAATGTCGACCGAATTTGGGGTACTCGGCGTCTATGATTGACCGAGTCCTGGATGCGAAACGTTTATCGCATGTCGAATCGGAACACGTTATTCCGCGAGTCTGGCCAGGTTTAGACTAGGACCGTATTATTATCGTCGTCCTACCGGAGGAAATTAGTCTACATATACAAAATGTGATCGTGTATGCGTTCAGGGAAATGCTTATCCCATGGATGCCTTTTAATCTTACTTGCCATGTACACGGTGCTAGTGCGTTTCATTTTCCGTGAGAGATGTCGTCAATGTATTGCTATGTTTGGATGGATGATTACATGATTGATTATTCGTGATCATTGGGTGACTTAGCATGGTTTAGTTGTCGAGTCTCAATCTTATCAAACTTATACCGCTAACGGTGAGATGCAAGCCCTAGTGAGCATATTCGGTTGCCTAAGAGTGTCTTCCCCGAGCCTTTGTATAGTATGATGGATTCGGATTTGTATTCCATATGCTCTTATCATTATATATTGAATTGCCTATCTATCCTTATCGTATTTCACATGTATATCTATATATGCATGCTTCTACTTTTGTATTTTCTTTTATGTACGTTTAATGTGATATGGCTGGGAGAACCCGGAGTTACTCCCCACTGACTGTGGCGTTCATGTTTTTCATGGATGAACAGGTTGCTTAATTGGATGGCTTTTTGCTTGTGGTATTTTGGGTTCAGGGGTGAGCTAGCGGGCGTGGTCTCTGGATTGAAACACCTCTAGACGATTTTAGCTAGTTGCTAATAACTTTGTTGTTGGATAACATTTTGAGAGACTTCGTCTCTTTGTTGTATTTCATACTTTAGTTTGTAATATTTGACACTCCTCGTATTTTCTATTTGCATGTAAAAAGGTTTTTAAAATACCGTATTTTACGCTAATTAAATCACATGCTTGTATGTTTTATTTCCGCTTTCGCGAGGGTTGTCACAGTCTTAGTTATTATCTAGTTAATAAAACTAGGATTTTGGGGCAAATCCTTGGGTGCAACAAGGAGGAGTAATCCTACTTTGATTTATGGTTTAAGGAGCTCTTATATTCAGGTTGTAAAACTACAAAAGTTGTAGTATACCATTTCCATAAAGCTTTGTAATGACATTTCTTCTTATTTGTAGTTTTATAAACTTATTCATACTTGCATGCACTAGATCATGTAAGATTAAATTATGGTAATTTAGTTTTAGTGTTTGAAAGTCTAATATATAAGTTTTCATAACTAAAAATTGATATCAGAGCTTAGATTATGAATGCATGTTTATTAATAAGCTTTAAGACGATTATATGATAAATTGCTTAAATGTTTATAAAATGGTTAAATTATGACGGAATTTTCCATGCATGTTCATTCTGATCTTAAAAGGTTTAGGGTCGAATTTCATTATTGGTATTAAATAGGCCAATTTTCTTAGAATCGTAAAATTATGATTTTTTAAATTATTTTATATTTTTGATAATTTATTGGCATGATTATATCGTTTGTACATGAAAACCGATAAACATGCGAATGAATTATGAAAAATGGTTTTAAATTTATGAAGTTTTAATTATGGTCCATTTAGTATTCTGGTAATTTTCCAGAATAGTTACAATTATTTATTTTGAATTTTCATTATTTTATATGATTATTTCGGAATAAAGGCGTAAAAGTTGCGATAATTGTGATACAAATAGCAAGATAGATCAAATCATGCTAATATTGTTCAAAAATTAGTGGAGACTAATTTTTGAGGTACCAAAACAATTTGGGATGTTAGTATGAACTTAAGGAAAGTTTAAGTGTTGATTTACAATTTTTAATGGTTAAAAATGGGTAAAATTCCATTAAAGAAATGTTTTATTAATATGATTAATTATGAAAATGGCTGTGACACCCTCAAATTTGCGGAAAGAAAAAAAATAATTTAACTAAATAAAAGATGAGAATATATAACGAAGGTGTCTTAAATAAAAAGGTTCAACAAAAAGGAAATAATATTATACAAAATACATATCCAAAACGGGAGACATATCTCCCGTATAAATACGGAAATAAAAGAGTGTATAATAATATACAATCTAAGAACCGAATATAGGTCCAAGGTAAATACTTCGCTCGCTAGCTCGTCAATGTACCCAATGTATGCATCACAAACCTGCCAACCGCATTAAATATAAACACGGAAGCCACAGTCAGTGGGGAGTAACTCCGAGTTCTCCCAGCCACGAAATGTCGAGTTTAATAAAACATGAATAACATAAAAGCAATGTATATGGAAAATACAAAACCTTAACATATTATGATATGCTTTTCATGTTATGAAACAATTAACTAAAATATAACCTAGCATAAGAAAGCTATCATGTGAATCCGATAATAAACTATAACACGAGGTAGGGAAGCTGGTATGCTAGCTCAGAGGTTACCTTTAAAACATGGCCATGATACACTCAACCCTAATCATACTAACTATCATGTGAATCAGTTAACAACCGGTAATCCAAACTCTATCAACCTTAGCCGGCTTGCATCTCACCTTCTAAGATTCATAGAATCATACACACATGAAAGACCAATACTTCTATAAACAGGCATAAGTTCTTAGTACGGCGATAGTCTACTTCTGTAACTCGAGGCTATACCACAAGGTAGGAAAACATCCTAGTCCTAGACTGATCAGACCTAGCGACAACAGCTATTCCATTCCCCGTCCCATGACATAACCGTACATGAGAAACTCTACTAGGCGCCCCCCTAAGCAGAGATGGCTAGTACTTAAGCTGGCTCCATTCCCAAAGTGGAACTCTTAGGCAGCCATGCCCCGACTTGGAGATAAGCCCCCCAGGTCGTGACACAAAAGCTATTAACCATGAACTATATACTCGTTAAAGATAGTACGTCCTATCAATGTCATGGTCCAAGATACTCATTTAGAATTAGAATGGTCAAGACGCCATATACTCATAATTCTCTATGGGTACTTAGTCAACACGACACCAACCATATAATCAAACAGTCACGGGAAAAACTTCCTATCATGTGACTAATTGCATATAAATCATATTCAAATATCATATCGCCTCATATCTACTAAGGCTCATTCATTCATTCATTAAATAAAACCTTACTTGAAGACAAATCCCCGACCCGAGTCCCGCGACGGGTCATCAGTCAAAACGGGGCTGACTAGATCTTAGTTTGACCAAACTCGTTTGATCAAACCGGCTAGAAACAGAGTCTTTACCATATAGACTTGAACATAAAAATCATCATATTCATTACATGTTATTTTATTACTACTTCTAACATGTGAATTATTAAATCCTACTAAAACCCGCTTGACTTAAAGGATATCAATTTAAACTACAATCTCGTATTATAATTTCTAACATGTGAGAAATACTAATTTTATGAAAAACCTTTTTAATTAAATATTTTACTTATTAACATTTCCCACTTGCTAAATATTACAAAACACGATAAAATAACGATAAACTCAAAAACCGTCACAAGTCCAAGGAAGAGGACTCATGGGCTGATTTGGGCCGACTTGACACGGGCCTGGACTGGGCCCACGGGTCTGGTTTGGGCTGTTTTGATTAAATTTCTAACACCGTTTCTTAATATTTTCCCGCATGTTTAACATATTTAAAACCCGTCAAAACAACAACAAAACAATCAAACATCGACACAACTCCCAAGCCAACTCACGGACCCACCATGGACCAACCCAGACCGGCCTGGACCGGGCCTGAACCGGCCTGAACCGGCCTGGTTTGGGCTGGTTTACACGGCCCCTTACACGGTTTCAACAACAAACAACACCAAATTAATTCCAACATGTTTTAATTATCAAACAACCATTTTAACAACCATCATACAAAAATCATGATTTTGAACAAATCATAAAAATATGTCAAGAACACTAACATATTAAAAATACCATACAACATGAAAATCATAACCACTTATCATGTTACTAGTAAAAATCCATAAATCATAATAACATGAACAAAAACGAAAGATGAACCAAAAACAAAAGAAACAAAAGCTATGTAACATTAAATCGTCGAGTAACTCGGAATCGTTACCTTAGCTAGCAAAACCAATTAGCACCAAAAAAATAAGAAGTATAAACCCGTCTACTAATCTTCACCCAAAATATACGAGTCACCAAACTCGTCTTCAAAATCTTCCCCTATAAGAAATGACAAGAAAACATTATTAGAATTAAAAACTTGATTTTCCATAATTAAAGTGTTGAAAACGATTTTGTCGGATTGAAATAAACCGTACTTGAAGATGGAGAGCGAAGAGGAGATTCTAGAAATAAGTTAGGACGGATTTAATTAAGAAATGAAGGTTTTATGATGATTTTGCTCAAGAATGACGAAGAACGAATGAAGAACGACGAAGAACGAATGAAGAACGATGAAGAACGATTAATTAGATCTTAATTTGATTTATTGTAAAATGAAAAGTTGTTAGTGAGTAATGTGGTGAGTGAGCCGTGTAATATAGAGGAAAATAACGAGTCGGGTTTTGAAATTGTTGTTACGGAATTGACTCGGTTTAAATAAATATATTACGGTAATCGATTAAATATTAAGTTAATTAAATCAATTATCAAGATATTATGTTATTGTAATCAAAAGAAATGAAAATATCAAGGCCTAAGAGAGGGTGAGAGTGCCGTGTGAAATGGTGATAGTCGGGTCTGTTTTGTAAACGATTTGCGTAATTTCTGTTGACGGATCGATAAAGTAACAAATATCTTAGATATTTGTATTAGTTTAATCGAAACAATCAAAAGATCTAATTGTGAGTGGAAAAAGATGACATGGGCGTGTGACTCATGCCAAAGTCGAGTTTCGGGTTTGTTTCGGGATTTACGATGACTCGGGAATAGTTAAATGACGTTCGGGTTAAAACCGTAAAAGTTATTCTTTAATTCCAAATAAATTCAAAATAATTATCTTAAATTTTCATAAATCCCAATAAATCTTAATAAAAATAAATTAAAAATATTATTTTTTTAAATAAAATTTCGGTCTTCAAAATTTCATGGCGAGTCGGAAAAAGTCAACGAAAGTCAAAGTTGACTTAAAAACGGGATTCTCATGGAATCTCTCAAAAATTCCAAATACGAACTCGGAATTTCAAAATTCAACTGGAAACAATAAATTCCACTTTAAAACTTAAACATGCTGAAAAGTATTCGTAAAATATTTTCACTAGAAAAATAGGGCACTTTTCGGGTTGTTACAATGGCAATTTGACATGTTTCATGTTTATTTATAGTAAATAATATGTTGCATATTAGCATGTTATTTTATTTATTCATTGGATGAATTATGTTGTACCTAATAAGGCCAAGATAGAAATTAGTATTACCCGAAATGTAAGGGAATATTAGTTTAATTTGTATTTAAGCAATCTCGTATTGCCCATTTGTATAATTAATTATTTTCATTTATTAGTAGAAAATTGTTTAATAGGATTATATAATGTAATTATTTTTTAGAAGAAGGTGGTCCAAAAGACGAAGACAAAGGTGGCTAAAAGACGGATTCAAGAAGTTGAAGAAATGTAATTTTGAAGACCCTTTGTAATAGTTAATAAGATTAGCTAGGATAGGTGGCCATATTAGGATATTCATTTTATATTTTTCATGCTATATGTGTTTATATGTTTCCGCCATGCCAAATTGCTAAATGCCAAAACTAGTGCGTTTTAATTTTGTTGTCATTAAATCGTCAAGGATTCACCAATTTAGTTCAATTAAAAAAAGGTGATAGATGGTTTTTGAGAAGATCTCTCACATATTAAAATTGAGATTAACCTTACCAATTAGTAGCACCTATGAATCCCTTCTTCATTAGGGTCAGGCTCGCCTCAGCGGGGTGTTCTCTTTTTCACGTTGGGTAAGTAGGGTAATAATAGTTATTACACGTCAAAGTTGGTTGGACTCAATGGGATGCAGAGACGAGTCTCAATTCTGGGGCTAAAGATAAATTTAAAGAAATTTGTCGACCAAGAATTCTAGGACTAGAATCAGTCTAACGTTAACTCACCGAGTTTAATTAAAATTGGTATGGATCGGCTTACCGTGCCCGAGATTAATTAGAGACGGAGCTTGGGATCGTTTATATAATTTAGTGGGAGATCATTATATAAATGCTTTTATAACTTTATTTTTCAAGTTTATTTTACAATAAATGCTTATATTTTCTTCTTTTCGTTTGTAGTAATATATCTGCAAAATGTCGACTAGTACATTAGTTCAACATAATGATACACCATCTGCTACACTTCCAAAAGAGTCCTGGCTAAGGTCCTTTATGGACAATACATGTTTAAAGAAAGACGGAAGCAACTACGTCGAGTGGGTAGAGTAGTTAAAGACTGCTGCTATTGCTGACGAAAAGTTGCGATATATCGTTGAGCCTCCCCCTCCTACGCCCACGACAAGGGCAACTACCGCAGCTATAACTTCATATGATGAATACATGCAACTTTCAAACTCGATTAATAATGTCTTAATTTTTGCCGTAGATCCGTTTTTAAAACTTCATTGTATTTCACTTCCTACTGCACATGAAATATATTGTAGACTTGGGAGTATGTTCTCCCAAGCATCTCGCGTCAAACAATACAATGCTGCAGTGCGTTTTTTTGAGGCTCGTCTCGGAAAAGGTTAATCCGTAAGTGACCATGTACTCAATATGATTGAGTGTGTGGAAACTTTCGAGACTTTAGGAAGTCCAATTTCCAAAGAAATTGTAATTGATCGCGTGCTTCATTCTCTTTACGATGGATTTGCCCATTTTAGGGTAAATTACTACATGAATTACATGAATAAAAGTATACATGAAGTTCACTGACTTTTAGTACAGACTGAAAGGGATTTGATGTCTAATGGGAGTATAAGAAGAGATGTTTTGAACATTAATTCAAAAGGTAAACAAAAGTTTAAACGGGGTGGTACTAAGGAGAAGAAGGTCGACCCCAAGTCAAAGGAAAATGGGAAGGCTATTGAGAATAGCCAACCCAAACCTAAGAAGGAGGCAACACCTGAACAAAAATTTTATTATTGTAACGGGACTGGGCATTGGAAAAGGAATTGCCCCAAATATTTAGATGATAAAAAGGCGGGACGTGTGACGTCGTCAGGTTAAATATAATTTGAAATCTATATGATAGACATAATTTTTAAACAAGTTCCACCACATGGGTATTTGATACAAGTTGTGGTTTTCATCTTTGTAATTATTTACAGGGAATGAGAAGCATCCGTGAACTATCCAAAGGTGAAGTTGACCTTCGCTTGGGAATTGGAGCAAGGATGGCAGCTATGTCGGTGGGAACATATGTAATTTGTTTAAAATCTAGCTTAAAGTTGTACTTAAATAAACACTTATTTTGTATCTTCTCTTAGTAAGGATATAATATCCATTTCTGTATTAGACAGAGAAGGTTTTGCTTTTTGTAATTAAAGAACAAATGTTGTACTTTTTCCTTCGATAATATGATATATGGTTCTGCCAAATCTATCAATGGTATTTATGTTCAAGATCTAAATAATGAAGGTCATCATATAGAAAATATGAGGTTTTGTAATTCTTTCTGCCAGGATTTGTTTAAACAAAAATCTGACTAAAGCAGCTGAGAAAACTCCACATGAGTTGTGGAATGGGAAGTCCCGAATTTGTCGTATATGAAAATATGAGGTTGTAAAGCTTATGTCAAGAACAAGTCTGACAATAAGTTAGCTCCTCGATCCGACAAATGTTTCTTTGTAGGTTATCCTAAGGAAACACTTGATAATTACTTCTACGACCGTCATGAGAGCAAAGTGTTTGTGGCTCGTGATGCTGTCTTCCTAAAAAAAGGTTTATTTCTAGAAGACATAATGGGAGAAAATTTGAATTACTGAATTTCAAGAGCCATAAACTGAAAATGTGACGTAGGAAGATGTTCCTTCTTCATTTGGTTCAGTTATAGTTCCTAGGAAGTCAAGTCACATCAATCACCCACATGATAGATATCTTGGTATTATCGATATCTTGGCATTATCGAGGAATGTGGTGATGATGTTTTACTTTTAGAAAGTAATGAACCTACAACCTATAAAGCAGCTATTTCGAGTTCTAACTCCAAATTATGGCTAGAAGCTATGAAATCCGAAATAGACTCCATGCACGAAAATCAAGTATGGGACTTGGTTGATTTACCTAAAGATGTTAGACCTCTTCAGTGTAAATGGATTTTTAAAATCAAATTCGGCTTGGATGGACAACTGGGAGTTGGAATCATCAATTTGGTCATGCAATAAAACAGAATGGATATTCTCGAAGTGTCGAGGAACTACGTTTATACATGAAATTTAGTGGGAGCAAATTGGTCTTCTTAGGCTTATGTGTGAATAACATTGATAGGAAGGAAATTGTGATTTGTAAGGTTGGGACAAGGGATAACCTTGTTCATCCTTTAACCAAGCCTTTGTCGCAGGTTAAGCTTGATAATCATGTAATATCGATGGGATTGAAACGTGTACATGATTTGATATATATATTATATGTAATTTGATTTTGAATCATTATTTATATAATTTCATTTATCGTTTAATATTTATTATTAATAATACTTTGACTTCCTAGTAGGTTGCTGACACAACGTTGAACCCTACTTAAGGTGAACAAGATTTCATTGTATTTTGTCCCAAGTTAGCTAATGGGGTAACGTCTCGTAGTGACTAGATTGTAAGTCGATTGATGGCGGGTACGACAGCCATAGGGTCATGGAAATGAGGTCATGGAATTGACTAGTCAATTACATAGGCAGACTGTAGAGACACTCTATCAGGCTATAGAGTCATTTCGTTACCTGGTCGTGGTACAGACTTCTATATTGTTCCTATGAGTCGATTTTTTTGACTGGAGACTATTTGTCTGAGTCTGTATAATTTCCGATTGGCTTAGGGTTTTGTCCTAGTTCGCGCCGTAAAAGGAAGCCGATGGGCATCTACTGGGTCAACGTATATCAGTAACGCTCAGCTGACTAGAGTTTGACGTTACTGTCGTTTGACGGCGGTGTCCAGCTTATCCCTCTCGGTCACACCTATATAGAGGAACCCCGATGGAAAAACTAATTATATTGTATAAAGATACATTTTAGTTAGTCCCTTATTAATATTGACTAAAGATTAGTAAAGTGAGTTTTAAATGTGATGAACGAGTTTTGAACTCGGACCAAAATATTTTATATGTAGTAATTCACTAATAAAATATTTGTCTTATTTGTTATGATCAAATAAAGTGAAGTTTAGTGATTAAAGGTTAATTTACTAAACTCCTTGAGGTATTTATATATATTGGGAGGTAGCGGTAATTGGCTAATAAATATTACAAGGAGTTGTAATATTAGCTAAATGGGTATCCAATGACCTATTATATATTAATATAATGGTCAAATATCACTTAAAAGTTAAATGTATATTATTTAATTATTTGTATCATTTAATAGTTAAATGGTCCAATTAATAATTAATTATATGAGATAATTAAGTATTTGACTTATAAGTATTTGTGGGACAAAGATCAAAAGTCAAAAATGGACCCAAAAACTCACATATAGACCGAAATATGCACACTCACAATTAGGTGAGTGTTGGGCAATATTTCCAATCATTAGTGGATGTTTACATGATATTCCACTACCCTAATTTGCCTATAAATGCCACAACAGTTCATGGTCATGTGACTTGATGAATTAAGAAGAAAAATTGTTCATTATTAGTACTTGGTGGCCTTTTTTTTCAACATAGAACAATAAGTTGAATTGTTCATCTTATTCTTCATCTTCATCATTATCTTCATCATATAAAATCACAAAATATAATATACATCTTATATTACTAATAAGTAGTAATATTTGTAGTATTATTAAGGGTTAGTCTTAGTTATTATCTAGTTAATGAAACTAGGATTTTGGGGGTAAATCCTTGGGTGCAACAAGAAGGAGTAATCCAAGTTTGGATTAAGGTTTAAGGAACTCTTATATTCAGGTTGTTAAACTCAAAAGTTGTAGTATACCATTTGCATAAAACTTTGTAAGGAAATTTCTTCTTATTTGTAGTTTTATACACTTATTCATACTTGCATGCACTAGATCATGTAAAATTAAATTATGGTAATTTAATTTCAGTATTAGAAAGTCTAATATATTAGTTTTCATAACTAACATTTTGTCCGCACTCATGCGCATCCCGGAACTTCCCAGTTGGTCACCCATCCTAAATTACTCCCAATGAAGCACGCTTAATTGTTGAGATCTTTTGTATGCATAATAAGAACAGAAAGTGCAATTTGTTAAAATGAGTAGTATTTTCGAACCCCTTAAGCACTAGTCATTTAAGCCTATTAATGGATCTCTTCAAGGGGAGACTCGAAACATTGAATATTACACACCCACACTCGAAGAATGCAACGTACTCGTGGCACTAGCATCTGACCGTAACCATGTATTTCTAGAATTCTCTCCCGCTAGGTGGATGACTTGGGTACTCCTGACTATATAATCCCTGAACGATCGCAAGGTTGCTCTGATACCACTTGTAACACCCCGGACGGAACAATGGGTTGAGAACGGTCACTCACGATAGCTTGTCAAGTTTTGTACATGACCCACATATCAACACAGGCCCTTTCCAGCACATTTTATCCTCACTTATGCGAATTCCGGCAACTTTCCAAGAGGTCACCCATCCTAAGACTACACCGAGGTAAGCACGCTTAACTTTAGAGTACTTTTGCATGGATAACTAGAAAACAAAATGCGCTTTGTTGATATGAGTAATACTTCTAATCCCTTTAAGCACTAGTCATTTAAGCCTTTCAATGAATCTTTTCAGGGAGATACTCCAAACATGGAGTATTAAAATACAAGATATGAAAAAAACAGATGCAAGGGATTAAGCAAAGAGTTATGCTGATTTGCGCCATAATGACATTGAGTCAGTAGTGGTCGACAAAGTGTTACAAAAGGTCTTACCCTTGCGTGGTGTGAAGAGGTTTAAGAGGAGAGGAAAGCTGAGCCAAATGTATATTAGACCTTCTGATATTTTGCATACAGTTGAAGAGGTAGCCTATAGTTTAGCACTTACTCTAGCTCTTGAAAAGGTATATAACATGTTTCATATGTTGCAATTAAGGATGTATGCGAGTGATCCTACTCATATAATTGAGTCTGGGACAGTGGACTTTGATGACTCTTTGACATATTGGGAAGTGGTTAAGAAAATACTAGTGATGAATGTAAGAAAGCCTAGAAATGGTGAGAAAGTGTTAATAAAGATGTTGTGGTCAAACCACAACGTCGAGAAAGCGACGTAGGAAGCTGAAGATGGGATGAAGGCCCGGTATCCTCATTTGTTTGATTTGGTATGACTTAGGTTTCGTGGGCGTAACCTTCTTTTTAGAGGGGAAGATGGTGATATAAATACGATAAATGTTTTTTTTTGTAGGTTGATAAGGGTAAAGTCGCGTCACCTTAATCAAAGTAATCCTAGTTCACTACTAACTAATAGTCAGCGGTAAGCAAGGTATCGAATCTACAGGGAGACGGTAGTATTCTAATCTTTTAAACTAGGTTTGTCTCTATAGTAACAATTTCGGGGTTTCAAGATTGGTGTTTCTAAACTAATAGCAAACAATAACAATAAAAGGTTGAAAACAATAAGATTAAAAGTCTACGGTCTCAGGTCACTAGGATTATTGTTCAGAGGTAAGGGTGTAATCATCTATCATGCAATAAAGCTATCTAAGGTCACAAGATCAGTCGATTCAATTATGCTCTTTAGATCTACAATTTAACATGCGATCGCTATCATTAAACACGTCCTATTCAATTATCGTAGC
Organism: Heliosperma pusillum; assembly: GCA_022085475.1. NCBI lineage: Eukaryota > Viridiplantae > Streptophyta > Magnoliopsida > Caryophyllales > Caryophyllaceae > Heliosperma > Heliosperma pusillum. The sequence goes on along the minus strand of JAIUZE010024226.1, from coordinate 5,003 downwards.
CTATCTTAGTCTTAACCTGGTCGGTCTAAATCCTAATTCGCGAGACTATTTAATTAACCCTCGCCAGTTGTGACAACCCTCGCGAATGCGGAAATATAAAACATACAAGCATGTGAAATAATATGCGGAAATACGGTATTTTAAAAACCTTTAAACATGCAAGATATATATAACACGAGGTGTGTCAAAATGTTACAAACTAAGTACTGAATATACAACAAAGAGATGGGGTCTCTTAAAATGTTAGCAAAGAACAAGTGTTTAACAAAACTAGCTACTATCGTCTAGAGGTGAAAACTTCCAGGGACAACGCCCGCTAGCTCACACCCGAACCCCAAAATATCATGTCCAAAAATCATCCAAAGCAGGCAACCTGTTCATCCATGAAAAACATGAATGCCACAGTCAGTGGGGAGTAACTCCGGGTTCTCCCAGCCATATCACATCAAACGTACATATAAGGAAATACGAAAGTAAAGTCATGCATATGTATATATCCATGTGAGTTGCGATAAGAATAGATAGGCAATTCTAGATAATGATAAGATCATGTGGAAATCAAATCCGTAACCATCATGTTATTCAAAGACTCGGGGAAGACACTCTTAGGCAACCGAATACGCTCACTAGGGCTTGCATCTCACCGTTAGCGGTATAAGATTGATAAGATTGAGACTCGACAGACAAACCAAATCAAGTCATGCGATGATCACAATAAACCCAACATATTATCATCCATTCACGAACCAAGACCTTGACGGTGTCCATAATGCAAATGACCATGAATAATATCCGAAATCCACGCATTCAAAGGAAAGACACAAGACGGACATCTCTCACGGTAAATGAAACGCACTAGCATCGTGTACATGGCAAGTATGATTAACAGGCATCCACGGGATATAACATTTCCCTGAACTCATACGCGATGCTACATTTCGTATATGTAGACTATTTTCCTCCTGGTAGCACGACGATAATAATACGGTCCTAGTCTAAACCTGGCCAGGATCTCGGAATATAACGTGTTCCGATTCGACATGCGAAAAAACGTTTCGCATCCAAGACTCGGGCTTACAATATAAATGCCGAGTACCCCAAATTCGGGAGATCAATTCACGAAAGAGGCGGAAAAACAGCTCAAGCCTCATAACATGCGGTACGCTACATGCAAATAACACCACCTCGCAAGTACACAACATTTGACGGCCGGGTCGAACAACGCATAGCGTTCAACTCCCAACAACGTCGTCGTATGCCCACTAACACATGAATTTAAGCAGTAGGATACCTCTCCGTTCCGACATTCCAGCCTTACGAACGGGAAGGTAGCCAAGGGAATGAGAGTACAAAGCACAAGACAAAATAGTGCTCAAACCGTAACATTTGTAAAAACCGACTCAAAGTGGGACATACCAAAAACCGTCACAAAAACATGTGAGTATGGCATTATATAAACTTAAATATGATGAAAATGAATCAATACATGATACATAAGCATTAGAGCAAGTTTAGGAAGCATAATGAATAAAGACATAGATCACCTCTCCAAAACAACGTTGTTTGGAACCCAACGAAAACAAGGGTTCACTTCAAAAGGTCATAACTAGAGTTCTAGACATGAACATGCAGAAATTCCAATTGTAGGTGATAGCTTATCCTCTTACGGTTCCACCGAGATGTCACACGACCCAAAAACAAAGCAAGTTTGTAAGATAGGAGATATGATCATTTAGAAAAGTGGTCAGTGCAGGAAAATTTATTTGGCAGGCGGAGTGACGCAATGCGTCACCACGACGCAGGCTGCGTCACCTGGACGCAGCCTGCGTCCTATTCGGACAGGTACGAGTCACACAAATCTCCACAATTTCACTAAGGCATAACACAAATATCATCTATCATCACAATTCATCAATTCTCATAACAATTATCAACTAACAACAACCATCATCGACAACACAATTCCTAAAATTACTAATCATATTCTAAATATGATTTCTAACATGGAAAACACATTAAAACACGTAAATGATATCGAGTAACCCTTCACCGTTACCTTTTCGCGACTTTAAACGGTTTCTAAACCTTCCTAGTCTCCACCTACATACAATTAGATAATAAAAGATGAATATCATTCACCTTGAGAAAGACGGATAATTTAAAAAGCGAGAAAGACGGTAATTTTATTACCAATACGGATAGAGGAAGCTAAGAGGAGAAGAATAAGACGAACTTACGTGAATTTGAGCGGGAAACGAATGAGTTACGATGATTATAAAATCGGATCAAAGATGGAGGCAAGGGTTTGAGATTTCTTAATGAAGAAGAAATGTGTTGTGTTTGAGTTGTGAATGAAAAATAGGTTAAGTGTAGTGTGATATTTATAAGGAAAAAGTCAACAAAAGTCAAACTCGCCTTAAGACGGGATTCTCATGAGATCTCGCGGAAATTCCAAATACGAACTCGGAAATTCTAAATTCGACTTGGAACATAAAATTCTATATTAAAACTTAAATTTGCTGAAACATATCCGTAAAATATTTTCACTAGAAAAATAGGGTACATTTCCGGGTGTTACAATCACCCCACCTTTTAAAAAGTTTCGTCCTCGAAACTTTAGAGTAGAAAACAAAAGTATCAAGGACAAGAATCGGTTTTAAAAATCAACAAGAAAGCTTTTACAAGGGAAACATTTATGAAACGAAGTTCTTCTCGAAAACGATTTAAAGAGAATTTTCATAAGTGTGAAACTTTATTTACGAATCACAAGAGTGCCCGTCGCGAATGAGAACTCTAATTATCCAAATCAAATTAAAGTCGAAATAGTGAAATTAAAATTCAAAACAACGTTAGTAAGTGTAGGACTAGTTATCAAACGTCTCCAATAACAAGTGCAAACATCCAACCAAACGCAAAATCCAAATATAAAAGCGAAAGGAATCTATTTTCTCCAATAAGGAGGTACAAAATTCATCTTTAAAACTTCGGTGAAACCATAGATTGGAAATACAATATGAAAATTTGGAAGTTTTCTCAAGGATAAAATAAAAATAACACGGCATTACACGTACATAGAGCGACTCGCACATTTCACGCACAATTCAGGGTAACAAAATGTATACAAAACACCCAAAAACGAAATAAATCGAACTCTTAAGAATAGGAAGATCAAGATAAAGTCAGCAGGAAGATCTACAAGAATTCGACATCACTAAATCTACTAATAAACCAAATCCTCAAGAGAATGCAATTTACCCAATTTGCAACTCATCATTTTCAATCATCAGAAATCTTACAAAAATATTCCATAATCACGAAACTTCGAGTAACAACTCCCAATTATTCAAATTCAATTAGAATCTTCCAAGGTCCATCGGCACGGTAGACTCCACAACTAACAATCCACATGGTAAAATTCATTACGTACTCTAATCTTCTTAGCTCCATCAAAACTCTTATTAGAAACCATCATCAAAATATTTATTTTTAGGGAAACATGATCGCTAACAACCACAAGGTAAATGACTTACCATGAAATCCTTTAATCCAATTTACTTCAAACTCACTATCCTAAATTTACAATGAACTTTCTCATCCTCGAAAGTCAAAACACAATCCACGCAACAAAACATAATTATCTAAGATTCAACTAGCCTCATCCAAAGTCTCCCGACAAAGGAAAATCCACAATCCATTATTGGTTATAAAGATTCTTTAATACGCCAAAACATCCTTAATTCGATCATTACTACGCTCGAAGCCTCAAATATAAATAGTCACATTAGCAAACTTCGGTGGTTACTAATCCTCAAGATAAATGGGTTCACCATTCTATCTCTATATTCCGTAACAACTGAGCACTCACTATCCAAAGCTTGCAACGAACATTCAATCTCGAACTATGCTTCTAAAGATAAAGAAAATTACATATTCAAACCACATTGATCAATCAACTTGGCAATCAGACACAACCATTCAATCATCTAATAATCTAAAACTCAAAGGAACTATTTCATTTATGACAATACTCCTCAAACTTTTGTTGTGGTGATTGTAACAACCCGAAATATACCCTATTTTTCTAGGGAAAATATTAACGGACACTTTTCAGCAAACTTAAGTTTTAAATTAGAATTTATTGTTTCCAGTCGAATTTGGAAATTCCGAGTTCGTATTTGGAATTTTTGGGAGATTCCATGAGAATCCCGTTTTTAAGTCATCTTTGACTTTTCTTGTTTTTTTTTAAGTCATCTTTGACTTTTCTTGACTTTTAAGTCGTCTTTGACTTTTCTTGACTTTTTAAGTCGTCATTGACTTTTCTGGACTTTTAAGTCGTCATTTAACTTTTCTTGACTTTTAAGTCATCATTGACTTTTCTTGACTTTTAAGTCGACTTTGACTTTCGTTGACTTTTCCGACTCACCCTACGTAATTTTAAAGACCGAAATTATATTTGAAAAATAATTAATATTTCATTAACTTTTAGTTTTATTAAGATTTATCGAAATTTATCGTAATTTAATCTAATTATTTTGAATTTATTCTGAATTTAAAGAATAACTTTTACGGTTTTAACCGAACGTCATTTAACTATTCCCGGGTCAACTTAAGTCCCGAAACCCGACTTTGACATGAGTCACACGCGCCATGTCACTTTTTTTCCACTCATATTAGATCTTTTACTTAATATGATTAAACTAATAAAAATATCTAAGATATTTGTAACTTTATCGGTCTGTCAATTTAAACTCCGCAAATCGCTTAAAAACAGACCCGATTTCTCACCATTTCACACGTCTCCTTTGTCCTCTCTTTCACCTTGATATTTTCCTTTCTTTTCATTATAATAACATAATATCTTGATATTTAGTTCAATTAACTTAATCGCTAATTATATTTAATAGATTACCGTAATATAATTATTAAACGCGAGTCAATTCCGTAACAACAATTTCAAAATCCGACTTCCTAATTCCTCTATATTTACACGGCCCTCACTCACC
>JAIUZE010024222.1:0-12269 GCA_022085475.1 Heliosperma pusillum | reverse complement strand
TTTTGATGATTCTCCATAAGTTATGATTTTTATGATTTTGTATGAATTTTAACAAGTTTGGTGTTCTTGATAAATTTTGATGATTTTAATAAGTTATGATTTTGTGTGGAAGATTGTTAAAATGGTTGTTTGATGATTAAAAACAAGTTTGGAATTGATTGGGTGTGGTTGAGGATTGAACCGAGAAAGGGGCAAGAACCGGGTCCAAACCAGACCGGTCCAGGCCGGTTCAGACCCGGTCTGGGTTGGTCAAGGTGGGTCCGGGTTTTGGTCTTTGGGTTGTGTCGATGTTTTGATTGATTGGTTGTTGTTTTGACGGGTTTTAAATATGTTAAAGCATGCGGGAAATATTAGGAAACGGTTTTTAGTAAAATCGAGTCAAAGGCCAAAACAGCCCCATTTCTGTCCGTGAGGCCCAAAACAGGCCCATGTGGGTCCGGCCCAATTCAGCCCGTGGGTCCCACCTTGGGACTCGTGACGGTTTTTGAGTTATCGTCATTTTTATCGTGTTTTGTAATATTTAGCAAGTGGGAAATGGTAATAAGTAAAATATTTAAATTAAAAAGGTTTTCCATAAAATTATTATTTCTCACATGTTAGAAATTATAAGACGAGATCGTAGTTTAATTGGATATTAGTTAAGTCAAACGGGGTTTTGTTATAATATAATAATTCACATGTTAGAAGTTAATAAAATAACATGTATGGAATATGTTGATTTTTATGTCTATGTCTATGTGATAAAGACTCTGTTTCTAGCCGGTTTGATCCCACGGGTTTGGTCAAACTAAGATCTAGTCAGCCCCGATTTGACTGATGACCCGTCGCGGGACTCGGGTCGGGGATTTGTCTTCAAGTATGGTTGTATTTAATTATTGAATTAGCCTTAGTAGATATAAGGCGATATGATATTTGATTACTATTTATATGCAATTAGTCACATGATAGAATGTATTCCCGTGACTGTTTGTTTATATGGTTGGTGTCGTGTTGACTAAGTACCCATAGAGAATTATGGATATATGGCGTCTTGACCATTCTAATTCTAAATGAGTAGCTTGGACCATGACATTGATAGGCCCGTACTATCTTTAACGAGTATATAGTTCACAGCTTGATAGCTTTGGTGTCACGGCCTGGGGGGCTTATCTCCAAGTCGGGGCATGGCTGCCTGATCCGTTTTGGGACTGGAGTCAGCTTAAGTACTAGCCATCTCTGCTTAGGGGGTCGCCTAGTAGAGTTTCTCATAGACGGTTATGTCATGGGACGGGAAATGGAATAGCTGTTGTCGCTAGGTCTGATCAGTCTAGGACTAGGATGTTTTCCTACCTTGTGGTATAGCCTCGAGTTACAGAAGTCGACTATTGACTGTGCTAATAACTTATGCCTGTTTGTAGAAGGATTGGTCTTTCATGTTTGTATGATTCTATGAGTTCTAGAAGGTGAGATGCAAGCCGGCTAGGATTGATAGAGTTTGGATTACCGATTGTTAACTGATTCACATGATTACGTGTTTATTAGGGTTTGAGTGTATCATGGCCACGTTACAGGGTAACCTCTGAGCTAGCATACCAGCTTCCCTACCTCTGTTATATTTTATTATCGGTTTCACATGATAGCTTTCATATGATAGGTTATATGTTAGTTAATTGTTTCATAAAATGAAAAGCATATCATATATGTTTAAGTTTTGTATTTTCCATATACATTGCTTTTATGTTATTCATGTTTCATTAAACTCGACATTTCGTGGCTGGGAGAACTCGGAGTTACTCCCCACTGACTGTGGCTTCCGTGTTTATATTTAATGCGGTCGAACAGGTGGTGATGCATATCTTGGGGTACATGACGAGCTAGCGAGCGAAGTATTTTACCTTGGACCTATATTCGGTTCATAGTTTGTATATTATTAGATACACTTTTATTTCCGTATTTATACGCGAGATATGTCTCCCGTCTTGTACATTTCGTTTGTAGAATAGTAGTTCCGTTTTGTAATGACCCTTTTATTTTATGACACCTTCGTATGTTTTTTATCTTTTCTGTATTTAATAATTTTTTTTTTCTTTCCGCAAATTTGAGGGTGTCACAGTTCGCCTCCCAACAACGTCGTCATATGCCCACTAACACATGCAATTACGCAGTAAGAGTACACTCCCCGTTCCGAAATTCTAGCCTTACGAACGTGGAGGTAGCCAAGGGAATGAGAGTAGAAAGCACATAGGAAATTAGTGCTCAAACCGTAACATGTGTAAAAACCGACTCAAAGTGGGACATACCAAAAACCGTCACAAAACATGCGATACAAGCGAATGAAATATCATATATTCAAAACATTAATATTTAAAGTCATTCCGTAAATTTATACAATAAATGAACCATCGGAAGTATTATAAATGAAAACGTAAATGAGAAATACAAAGAAACTCCAGCAGGTGCCAGCCGGTCAGGTGGACCGGCTGCTGGCCACCTGGTCAGGTGAATTTGAGCGAGAAATGAAAGAGTTGAGACGATTCTAAGCTTGGAAGAAATATGGAGGTTAGGGTTTTTGGGGTTTCTTGGTGAGGAAGATGAAGATGTTGAGTTGTGAGGAAGTTAGGGTTAGGGTGAGTATATGAGGAGTAAGTGGAAAAAGTCAAGGAAAAGTCAATAACTTGAATTCTCGCGTAAAACCCAAATACGAATTCGGAAATTCCAAATTAGACACGGGAAATTTAATTCTAAGCTAAAACTAAATTTCGCTGAAAAGTATCCGTAAAAATATTTTTACTATAAAAATAGGGTACATTTGCGGGTGTTACAAATAAATAAGTTTGAGACTTTGTCTAAGGATTGAGTGAACTAACAACGAAACATTAAGAGTTTTCCATTTTCCTAATCCCATAATTACAGGGCAAACAAATCACCAAGGAAAAAACAACTCCTTATGTCAGTCAATCCCGTATTTAAAAGGTATATCATCTCATGTAAGATAAACATAACCGTGACAGTCCTTTAAACACTTTCGGAACAAAACACATAGTCTTGTACACTATGTCAATACGAAATTGACTTATACTTAGTCTCATGCTACATAAGCTGTAAGACATGTCTCAAAACTACTTAATAGCTCTACGTACAAAATAACACAATTTTGCATGCATCAAGCTTACTATATTTCAACAAATAGTGATAAAGAAACAAACTTTCATAATCCTACTCATTAGTAAGATATTCAGCCTCGATAATAGTGATCACAATTTCTCAAAATCATGATTATTAATAAGATACTAAATCTTATCACGCTAGTTATTCAAGTTCAAACCGCTTTACCAATGGTGAACAAATCACTAAAACACTTGTTGTCATACACAAGTATATGGATTAAGGCACAATTCAAAAATTAATATCGGCTAAACAAATTAGCACGAACAAGAATATCACTCAGATATTAGACAAACACTATGCAATACAAATTTGCTTGTCTTTAAAAATAATTAAAACTCCTTGATCGTAAGTCATATGATCGTTTTAATGAGTTATTGATACACAACTAATATGTATTAAAATATTTCTCATCTCTCATGTAAATACTAAATTTACACGTAATCATATATCACTAAGATATAACGAAATTTCTTATGTAAAACAAATTTACATGTATAAATACACCACAAAGATATAGATCATTTATGTAAAACAAAATAACATAAAGTAATAATATACTATATCACAATGATATAAGCCGTTTTCGTAAAACAAATTTACGAGCTCTCATATAAAAAAAAAGTCCTTTTGTAAAACAATTTTACAATAACCATTATATCATTAGGTATACATCTTGTATGTAAGTTATAAAATCTCATGAGCAACAAATGTCAATAAGATATTTATTTTCTATATGTAAATGTTATACAAAATTACACAATTTTCACAAGATAAAATAAATAAAACGGATTCGTAAGTTCTGTCGTTATCTTGTAAAACACAACACACAAATAATCATGAGTAGTATATACTAATTTTATTTGTATTGTTTACATCAACAAGTCCGTATACCTTATGGATAATTAACCCTTGGGGAGAATTAACAAACCAATCACATTTGAACAATAGACGTTTTAAAACATTCAGAGAAAAAAATAAGAAAGTTAAATTAGTTCTTTTAGTACTCCAAAGTAGTCTCATCCTTCAACAGAACTCACACAAACCCCATTTCTTAAGGAAACTTTTGGAATGTCAAGTCCCTCTTTATAAGCACAAAATCTATAACCGTTAATGTATATCGTCTCCAACTTATCACCATGTTAGTAGGACCAATGCTAAATCCATAATTAAAGGATCTTTCAATCTATCAGCCTAACAACAAGATATATACTGATCTGTTATTTTCCCATTCATTCTTTAATGTAAATGTGCTAATTATTGTCAAAGAATATGTGTCACATACATAAATGTGCTCCGAACATTATTAGAACAAGTGACATCAGGACATGCGAGTTGATATATGTGTGAAAGTCCCTATATTATCAATAATGTGTTTTAGTTATAAACTATTTATCATTATAATCAAATTAGATAACTGAAAACGATTTGTATAGCTTACTTTTCAAAGCAGTGTAAAAGATCTCCACAATTGTTTAGCAGAAAATTGTGAGCTTCTTCAAACTCTATTAACTCCAGAAATTTTTATAGACAAGCTAAAATCGGGCATCGTTAAAACCGAACTTTGCAAAACAAATTAACAACCTATAATACCTAAACAAACACTAAACTATCCTAAATTAAAAGGGTAGCAAGGGAAATTAACAACCTATAATACCTAAACAAACACCAAAGGAACGACGAAAGATTCTAACTAAAACTAGACTTTGACTCTTGTAAGAACTAATGACTACTAATTAAGCAATAATTATGCAAACAAAACGTAAAGTGATCAACCTAAACATTCATTTACTCAACATAAAAGATAAGCATAAAGCAAACACAATAAATGAAGAGGTAGAAGGTTGTGGAGTCATACAATACTAAAGTTGAGTGCTTTGATCAAATTACATCAAGATTAAGGAAGCCTTCAATAGGCTTCAAATACCTAAAAGATTAAGGAAAAATTAGTGTTAATACAAGAATACTTAGTAAAACTATGAATAGAGCCTTACTGTAAGAAAGTAACTAATCTCCGAAAATGATGCTCAAGAGGTACCTAGATGAGCAATAAATGTTGGGTGTTTAAACCCTTCAATTTCACACAAATTATTACTGTATAGGTTGTTTTAGTCTTTGGCAGAGAGAAAAGCGCAAGATGCGATGTAGGACGCAGCCTGCGTTTTTCAAGCTTCCATCACGTTTTTGCAAGAGGCATATATTTCTCTCGTTTCTTGAACAATAGAGGCATGTGACCTACCATTGGAAAACTAAAATTATATGATATCACATACATTTGGCCTTGCACCAATACGAGGTCTTTAGCTTAAGATATATCCATTTGCAGTTTTTTTTTTTGCAAACAATTATCCTTGTTTTTAGATTAATAAGTGATCATGAGTTTCCTCACTAATAATACATAAGCTGCATCTATTTGCAAGTTGAAATCCTCTCCTCTGAAGATTATCAACAGTGACAAGGCAGTGTTGAGCGGCATTGGAACAAAGAATGCGATGGCTTGGATTTATTCCAGAATAAGAGAGCCGCTTGATCCAGCCACCAACATCCCTGGTATCCCTTAGGAAGCTATTGATTATCCCTGGTTTTAGATTAATCCCTTTTGCCCAATCATTAAAGAATCTTTTAGCTTTCTGAACACTACCTGCTCTAGCAAGGAAGCAGTCCCTGACTTTGAGTATACCCTTAAGACTAGAAGAAAAATGATCTTTAGCAACAGACCAGACATCCTGCAGTTTAAAGGTGTAAATAGAGTGCCACCTTGCCCATAATCCTTCAGGAGGCCTAAATAATTTCCAAAACCATTTAACCAGCAAAGGAACATTCCAAGCACTAACATCCTTGACGTTAAATCCTTCACCGTCCCAGGGAGAGCATATATTATTTCATTTCATAAAGACCATCCTCCTACCTCCTTCAACGCAACCCCAAAACAATCTTTACATAACTTGTTAACATGCTTAATCAGCTTAACAAGTAGGAGAACACTAGCACTCCAAAAGTTCACCAGACCAAAGATAATAGCATTTAACAGCTGAACTCTACTAGGAGAGAAGCTTAGAAGACCAGTGTAAGCAAGCATTTTGAATCTTAGTAATCAGAGGATCAAAAGAAGCAATAGTATAACAAGCAGCATGGAGAGGGATTCCCAAATACCTAAAAGGAAAGACATCCTCATAGAACCCAGTGGCAAGAAGGATTTCCTGTCTTATCACAAGAACCACCCCTCCAAAATAGATTTTAGTTTTATAAATGTTAGTAGATAACCCTAAAATAGCAGCAAAGTCAGTGAATCCAGCCTTTACAGCTCTAACAGAGGGAACATCACCTCTAACAAAGAGCATCAAGTCATCCGCAAAAATTAAATGAGTGACATTTATCTGGCTACATTTAGGATGATAAGAGACAGCAGGAGATTGACAGAGGATCCTGCGGTATCTAGAAAGAACCTCCATAATCAGCAAAAATATATAAGGAGATAGAGGGTCACTTTGTCTAATGCCTGATTCCGCTTGAGAAAATCCAGAAACTCCTCTATTAATTTTAAAAGAATACCAAGTATTAGTAATAGACCCCATGATCCACTTGATAAACTGAGAGGGAAAACCAAAACCATCAAGCATATTGGCTATGATATCCTATTGGAGAGTTTTAAAAGCCTTCCTACTATAAACCTTTATAAGACATCTAGGATAGATGTTCTACCTTGTATACCCCATAACAAGAGATTGAGAAAGTATAATATTCTCAAAAATATTCCTACTTTTAATGTAGGCAGCTTGCACTTCCCCAATAACAGTAGGAAGTACACTTTGAAGCCAAGCAACAAGAATTTTACTAATTGCTTTATCCATTTAAAGTTAGCCCTTGGTGAAACCGATTTTTTCAATTCTTCGTTTTGGCTCTTGTTTATGCATGTCAAGGCTTCACCTATTCTTTTTGTTTGATTTTCTTGAATTTTCACTTTCTTGACCTTGGTTGACTATGGCTCGAGTATGACCCTTGAATTTGTTGACTCTGAAGGTTGGATTCTTAACTTTGTCTTTGATTTTCTTTGAACAAGTAAATGGCTTATTCTGTTTAAATCTCCAACCCATTATAATAAACCTACCATACAATACAACCATTCTTAACATGACAAATTACAATTTCTAAGGGTCTAATAAATGCACCTCAATTAGCCAAATTACAAGTAACCGATGAGAAAAGTAATTGTTACAAAACATAAACTAATTATTCGTAATATAGCACTAATAGATAGCTAAATCTAACATAAGCATAAACAAAGAACGTTAAATGTAGAACTACAAGCTTATAGAGTCATACAATACAAAAGTTGAGTGTTTTGATCAAATTACATCAAGATTAAGGATGTCAGCCTTCCCTAGTCTTCAAATATCCGAAATACTACGCTAAAATGAGTGCAAATACAAGAATGCTTAGTGAAAATATGAAGTGAGTCTTATTGCTATAATGGTACTCAAGAGCTACCAGATATGAGTTATATATGTTGGGTATTAATATCCTTCAAATTCACACGAAAGGGAACCTTCAAAATAACTTAATAAAGGATGTTTGAGTATGTGAAAGTATAGAAGAGTGCATGCTGCATTGTATGACGTAGCCTGCGTTTTTCAGCCTTGCAACACGTTTTCTATAGAGCTATATCTCTTTCCTTCGTTGGTCAATAGAGGTGCACGACCTACCGTTAGAAAGGTAAGATCTTAAAATACAACCTCTACGTCGCCTTGCATCGATAAAATGTATGTATCTCGATATATACCCATTCGAAGATGACCCTTGTTGAAACCAATTTTTTCAATTCTTTATTTTGGCTCTTGTATGTGCATGCCAAGGTTTCAACTCTTCCTTTTGCTTGCTTTTCTTGCCTTTTTACTTTCTTGACCCTTGTTGACTGTGGCTTGGTTTTAAACCTTAAATTTGTTGACTTTGACGGTTTGACTCTTGACTTTGTTTTTGATTTTCTTTAAACAAGCAAATGGCTTATTTTATACAAATCTCGAACCCATTACATGTAAGTTTCTTAAACTCAATATTAGACATTTCTAATATTCAAAATGAATAGTTTACTCTTAAACTATTTGGAACTTATGCATGCATAACAAAATAAAGATAAGAGGAAACTTTTCCTTACATTAATCTTTTATGATATGGGCACAAGATTTGGACACCTTCCAAACCTTGTTCTTGAGCTTATATATTGAGGATGAACTCCTAGTTTCTATCGTAGAAACACTCCTCTTGATTTCACCCAAGACAACCACTTAATACCAATAATATTTTTACTAGAAATATTATTAGTGACCTTAAAAGGAAAATGTAATTTTAATAAAATTACTACAATAGTAATGAATATTGAAGATCTTAGAATTTAGAAGAAACTATTCATAAAACTCTTTTATGTGAGATGTTAGTGAGATAATAAAGAGATTTGATAAGAATGATTTTGATTAACCAAAAATGAGAACTTATTCTCATTGGGTTATGGGGTGGGTGAGGGGCCGGCACATGCATGTCTTGGGGAGCCCCAAGCATGCTCAACTTTTGTTCTTATCAAAATGTTAGCCCTAGGTCTAGGTATCTAGGTATTCTGATTATGTTTTTAACAATTTAAAAATAATCATACTCACCTAAATCACACCCATAAAAATGGCACACCCACTTAAAATGGACTCCATTTTATCTTTGTAATTTTGTCACTTGTAATGTGGTATGACATGTACCATGTCACATGTCATTAGAATAAATAAATGTATATTTAACAATTTAAATATCATTTCACATTATGTAACAAAATAAATAGTAATTCATAATTACATATCTAAAATGGGTCACATTTAGTCTAGTTTATATAATCTACAACTCTTTGTAATTATAATCAACTAATCATTCTTATCTGAAATTGTTTCATAAACAATAATCAATTTTAGTAATATAACATTTTAATTACAAAATTGCGTCTTATTTAATCCTATTACAATAAGACATAAAATTTTCACTCACAAATAAAATTTGTTCAATTTAAGGATTAAATTAATTTGTATCGATATACAATTAAGGGAATGGTCCTATATGTGTGACCTTAAGGGATAAACTAATCACTACCGTCATACGACAGTAACGTCAAACTCTAGCAAGTCAATCGTTACCGATTAATGTTGACCAGTTGACAATAATTACTATAATCCCTTAGTATTCTTATTGTTGAGATTTATTTATGTAATCGCACTATTGTTGAGGACACTTATATGTTGAGAAGATCTTAGTAAGGCCTACAAATCATGAGGTCTTAACTAAAGGGGATAGTTTAGAAGCCATCAAAACAGTTGGGAAAGATAAGAGTTTAGGCCAAATGGTTGTTGTGTCATGCTTGGATGTTGTTTGTCCTAAGTCTAAGCTTAAACCAAAGGTCATGAGTACATGTGCTGAAGTGAAACGGTCATGTAGTGCTATCATTGAGAACCCATGTTTTGAAAATAAAACCTCCTTAAACTCAACCCATGTATTTGGACTCCTGCTTATTTTGTGAGCCATTAGATGAAGAATGGACGTCCTAGATCTATATCCCTTGGCCTATATAAGGCTTGCTTTGTAACAAGTTGAAATCAGATTTGATGAATGAATTAATATTTGAAACCTTGTTTCCAATTTCTAAACTCATGGCTGTGTGCTTGAGTCCCTTCTTTGCTTAGTGCTGGAAGAGTGTTGTTTGTGTAACAACCCGAAAAGTACCCAATTTTTCTAGTAAAATTTCTTAAGGATACTTTTCAGCAAGGTTAAGTTTTTAAAATAGAATTTATTGTTTCGAGTCGTATTTTGAAATTCCGAGTTCGTATTTGGAATTTCTGAGAGATTTCATGAAAATCCCGTTTTTAGTCATCTTTGACTTTTCTTGACTTTTAAGTCGTCTTTGACTTTTCTTGACTTTTTAAAGTCGTCATTGACTTTTCTTGACTTTTAAGTCGTCATAAACTTTTCTTGACTTTTAAGTCATCTTTGACTTTTCTTGACTTTTAAGTCGACTTTGACTTTCGTTGACTTTCCCGACTCGCCTTGTAATTTTGAAGACCGAAATTTTATTTAAAAAAATAATATTTTTAATTTATTTTTATTAAGATTTATTTAGGATTTATGAAAATTTAATATAATTATTTTGAATTTATTCGGAATTAAAGAATAACTTTTACGGTTTTAACCCAAACGTCATTTAACTATTCCCGGGTCAACTTAAGTCCCGAAACCCGACTTTGACATGAGTCATACGCCCCATGTCACTTTTTTTCCACTCATATTAGATCTTTTAATTAATATGATTAAACTAATAAAAATATCTAAGATATTGTAACTTTATCGGTCTGTCAACTTAAACTCCGCAAATCGCGTAAAAACAGACCCGATTCCTCTCCATTTCACACGTCTCTTTTTCCCCTCTTAAGCCTTGATATTTTCATTTCTTTTCATTAATATAACATAATATCTAGATATTTAATTTAATTAACTTAATATCTAATTAATTATCTTATTATAATAATAAAACCCGAGTCAATTCCGTAACAACAATTTCAAAACCCGACTCATTATTTCCTCTATATTACACGGCACTCACCCCAACATTACTCACCAACAACTTTTCATTTTACAATCAATCAAATTAAGATCTACTTAATCGTTCTTCATCGTTCTTCATTCGTTCTTCGTCGTTCTTCATTTGTTCTTCGTCGTTCTTGAGCAAAATCATCATAAAACCTTCATTTCTTAATTAAATCCGTCCTAACTTATATTTCTAGAATCTCCTCTTCGCTCTCCATCTTCAAGTACGGTTTAATTTCAAATCCGGCAAAATCGTTTTCAACATTTAATTATGGAAAATCAAGTTTAAGTTCTAATAATGTTTTCTTGTCATTTCTATTAGGGGGAAGATTTTGGAAGGACGGTTTGGTGACTCGTATTTTGGGTGAAGATTAGTAGACGGGTTTCTTATTTTATACTTTTTATTTTGGTGCTAATTGATCTTGCTAGCTAAGGTAACGATTCCGAGTTACTCGACGAATATATGTTACATAGCTTTTGTTTCTTTTGTTTTTGGTTCATACTTTTAGTTTTTGTTCATGTTGTTGTTATTTATGGATTTTTTGTAGTAACATGATAAGTAGTTGTTTTTATCATGTTGTATGAATTTATAACAAGTTTAGTGTTCTTGACATATTTTTATGATTTGTTCATAATCATGATTTTTGTATGATTGATGGTTAAATTGGTTGTTAAAAAATGGTTGTTTGTTAATTAAAAACATGTTGGAAATAATTTGTTGTTGGATGTTGTTGAAGCCGTGAATGGGGCTGGAAAATCAGCCCAAACCGGACCCAAACCAGGCCGGTTCAGGCCCGGTCCAGACCGGTCTGGGTTGGTCCATGGTGGGTCCGGGTTTTGGTCTTTGAGTTTTGTCGATACTTGATTGTTATGTTGTTGTTTTGACGGGTTTTAATTATGTTAAGCATGCGGGAAAATATTAAGAAACGGTGTTAAAATGGACGACCCAAATCAGGCCCAACCAGGCCCGTGGGCCCAGTCCAGGCCCATGAAATGTCACGGCCCAAAATCAGCCCGTGGGTCCCACTTTGGACTTGTGACGGTTTTTGAGTTTAATGTTAATTTGTCGTGTTTTGTAATATTTAGCAAATGGGAAATTTTAATAAGTAAATTATTTAATTAAAAGTATTTTTCATAAAAATTATTATTTCTCACATGTTAGAAATTATAAGACGAGATCGTAGTGTAATTTGATATCCTTTAAGTCAAACGGGTTTTGGTAAGATTTAATAATTCACATGTTAGAAGTTTTAATAAAATAACATGTAATGAATATGATGATTTTTATGTGCAAGTCTATGTGGTAAAGACTCTGTTTCTAGCCGGTTTGACCAAACGGGTTTGGTCAAACTAAGATCTAGTCAGCCCCGTTTTGACTGATGACCCGTCTCGGGACTCTGGTCGGGGATTTGTCTTCAGGTAAGGTGTTATTTAATGAATGAATGAATGAGCCTTAGTAGATATGAGGCGATATGATATTTGAATGTGATTTATATGCAATTAGTCACATGATAGGA
>JAIUZE010024220.1:0-19726 GCA_022085475.1 Heliosperma pusillum | reverse complement strand
GAGTCGGGTTTTGAAATTGTTGTTACGGAATTGACTCGGGTTTTATAATTAATTAAGGTAATTAATTAAATATAATTAGATATTAAGTTAATTAAACCAAATATCTAGATATTATGTTATTGTAATGAAAAGAAAGGAAAATATCTAGCTCTAAGAGAGGGGAAAGAGCCGTGAGAAATAGGTAGTAGTCGGATCTTTTTTTGAGCGATTTGCGTAATTTTCGTTAACGGATCGATAAAGTTATAAATATCTTAGATATTATTATTAGTTTAATCATATTAATTTAAAATATCTAAAGTGAGGGGAAAAAGGTGACATGGGCGTGTGACTCATGCCAAAGTCGGGTTTCGGGTTTGTTTCGGGATTTTAGATGACTCGGGAATAGTTAAATGACGTTCGGGTTAAAACCGTAAAAGTTATTCTTTAATTCCAAATAAATTCAAAATAATTATAGTAAATTTTCATAAATCCCAATAAATCTTAATAAAAATAAATTAAAAATTTTATTTTTTTAAATAAAATTTCGGTCTTCAAAATTACAAGGCGAGTCGGAAAAAGTCAACGAAAGTCAAAGTTGACTTAAAAACGGGATTCTCATGGAATCTCTCAAAAATTACAAATACGAACTCGGAAATTCCAAATTCGACTGGAAACAATAAATTCTGTTTTAAAACTTAACTTTGCTGAAAAGTATTCGTAAAACATTTTTACTAGAAAAATTGGGTACTTTTCGGGTTGTTACAATCTACCATGAAGGGAAGGCTAATGTTGTTGTTGATGCTTTGAGCCGGAAGAGTGTACATTCCTTGTAGATCGCGATGTCCTTGACGCGATTGAGAGAAGAAGTATCAAAGATGGGGATACATGTGATTCGAAAGAGGGAAGCTACTAGTGATTTGAATATTGAGCCGGAATTGTATGCCGACATTAGGAGCAAGTAGTTAGAGGATCTTAATATTCAGTTGTGGAGGAAAGGGGTAGAAGAGGGTACTCATCCTAGATTTTTTATTCATGCAGATGAGAGTGTCATATTTGAGGGTCGATGGTGTATGCCGAAAGATCTTGGGTTAAGAAAGGTGATTATGACTGAGACTCATTGTACTCCCTATAAGGTTCATCCAGGTGGGGATAAGTTGTATAAAGATCTAAAGCAGACTTCCTAGTGGTCGGGAATGAAAAAAGATGTTGCTGATTTTGTGGCAAGATGTTGGACATGCCAGCGAGTTAACGGGGAGCAGCAAAGATCTCAAATTAAGATTCAATCTCTTGAGGTTCCGGAGTGAAAATGGGAGTCTATATCCATGGATTTTGTGTTAGAATTTCCTAGATCGCAGAAGGGGAATAATATGATTTGGGTGATTGTGGATCGGTTGACCAAGTCAGCTCATTTCATTCCTATGAAGGATACTTGGAGCAAGATTGAGCTAGCTTTGGCTTATAATAAGCATGTGGTGAATCTGCATGGAGTGCCTAGTGACATTGTGTCTAATCGTGATGTGAGATTTATCTCGCCATTTTGGAATGAATTGCAAGAGCTTATGGGGACGACATTGAAGATGAGTACATCTTTTCATCCTTTGACGGATGGTCAGACAGCGAGAACGATCAAGACCTTGGAGGATATGTTGAAAGCTTGTGTGTTATCTTTTGTTGAGAGCTGGGAAGATAAGCTGGATTTGATCGAGTCTTCATACAACAACAGTTACCATGCTAGTATTGGGATGACACCATTCGAGGCTTTGTATGGGAGGAGATGCAAGAGTCTAGTGTGTTGGGATCTTAGTTCTGAGGCAGTGATTCTTGGACCACAGATGGTTCAAGAGATGATCCAGCAAGTAAAATTGATTCGTCGAAAGATGAAAGCAGCACAGGATCGTCAGAAGAGTTATGCAGATCTTCATCGTCGAGATATCGAGTTTCAAGTGGGTGACAAAGTCCTTTTAAAGGTGTGTCACCTATGCGTGGGGTGATGAGATTTGGGAAGAGGGGCAAGCCGAGCCAGAAGTTTATTGGTCCTTTTGAAATTTTGAATCGGATTACAGAGGTAGCATACCGTTTAACCTTACCACCTGCTCTTGACCGGGTCCATAATGTGTTCCATGTGCCGCAGCTGCGAAAGTATGTGAGTGATCTGTCTCACATTCTAGAGGCTGAGACCATTGAGCTTGATAAAGCACTTACGTATTTTGAGGTGCCAAAGGAGATCTTGGATTGAAAAGTGCGCAAGACTAGGAATAGGGAGACAACTCTATTAAAGGTGTTATGGTCTAACAATAACGTGGAAGAAACTACTTGAGAACATGAACCTGCCATGAGGGAACGGTAACCGCATCTTTTTGAGGAGGTATGTTTGATTATGAGGTCGTATCCTTGTTCTTAAGGGGGGAGGAGATAAATGCATTCTGTTTTGGTTATTTTAGCTGTCTTTGGTTACTATGTAGTAGTAGTGCTAGTGGGTTGTGTTGATCGTATGGTCATAAAGTTCACTTTTCTGTGTACAATTTGTTGTCTTGTGCTTGTGTTGTTTAGCAGTTGTTGGCTCGTGTTAGTTGTTGTGGTAGAAGTATGAGTTGTGCATTTCGAGGACGAAGTTCGTTCTTAAGTAGGAAAGACTGTAATACTCCGTATTCTGAGTACTGTGTACTCGATCGAGTAGAGGTCACTCGACCAAGTGTGTTGGGTACTTGGCCGAGTAGAGTGTATTCGGCCGAGTAGGGTGCGTGTGTCAGTTAGGCAGCCTTCTGCCTAGTTGGCACTCGACCGAGTTTGGTGTACTCGACCGAGTGCTTCTTACACTCACTAGAGTACATTGGTCTGCGAGATTATTTCGGACGGTTTGATTAAATATTATTAAGAGGTTTTAGAACATAATTTCATGAGCTTACGTTTCATAATCAAACCCTAATATTCTAAACTTTCTCAAACCTCTCACGCATCATTAATCATTCCAAGCCGGATCAGATTACTTCTTGGTTGTTTATTTTACTTGGTATGTAACTCAATTATAGATTATTGTTATTTACTATGCATTGAAACCCTAATTGAATTGGGGGGAAAGGGAAGAAAGGTTAGTATTGATTATGTTAATTGCATGTTTAGGGGGAGACTTCGTAGAGGAAGATTTCTAGTGATTGCTTGATTGTGATTTGGTGTGGATTTGCAAAAGGTAGGTTTTCCTACTCAATACTTTATATGTTAATCTTTGTCATGAGATGTATTACTTGTTGTTGATGATATTGGTTACTCCTGTGATGATGATGATGGTTACTATTGTGATGATGATGGTGTTAGGGTTGGAGTTTGGAGTTTGAAGTTTGGAGTTGTGTTACTTGGTTACTATTTGTTGGTCTGTCAGGAGACGAACCACACCCCGAGTTGGTCTCTCGTAGCTTTCCCGCTGCGAGGAGGATGTGCACATTAATGTTTTGAGAATCGCACTGCGGTGAGATGGAATTTTGATCTCCAGTGTTGCAGTCTAGGATCAATAGGTCGTTTTGCAATTCAGGGTGGTAGCCTGATGCTGCTGAGGTGACCGCTGCGGTGGGCCTCCGGTTTTTGGTACTTTGATGATTACTTTATTGTCTTTTACATTGATCGGCTTATGGAGTATTGACCCCATTTGTGTTTTCTAAAACTGTTGTGATCCATTGAGGAATGGTGAGCAGGTGTTCAGCAAGTAATTTGATGAGCTTGCGTTGGGGAGTTGATGGGATTGCCGCTGTTGAGTCATAGCTTCCGCGTTTATTTAGTGTCATAAACTTTCATATTATTACCTTTACTTTATTAGTTGCATTATGGTTTAGAACGTTATGCCATCTGGATTTGGTTTGATGTAACCTTGAGTTAAACTATTGATTTAATAAAGTATTGTTCTTTTATGGTTGTTTTTTATATGTACTACCTCGGACAACCGAGATGGTAGCATCCCGATGTACTAAAGGGGTCTTGTAAGGCTCTTTGGTATATGGCGTTGTTACAAATACAAAATTTAGTCTTTCAATATTTCATTTCAAATTCTTTCATCAGATATTTCGCAGTGATTTCAAGTTCATTGTTTGTTCCAATGAAATTTGAATCATCAACATATATATAAAGCAATAATTGCAAATCCTTTGACATAACGTTTTATAAAAACGCATGGACTGATTGGATCATTGACATATCCTTCCTTAAGAAGGTATGCTTTAAGGTGATTATAACACATTCGTCCTGACTGTTTTAGTCCATATAAGGATTTTTTTAATTTTACACTATATATTACTTGTGGGTTTAAGTTATGGGAGATTTGTAACTTTATCACTTATGGAACTTGTATATATACTTCGGTGTCAAGATTTCCGTATAAATATGCAGTAACTATGTCCATTAGAAGCATTTGTAATGATTCAGACACAACCAAACTCGTTAAGAACCTTAAGGTCGTAGCCTCCACAGCCGAAGAATATGTTTCATCATAATCTATTCCGGGTATTTGTGAAAAACCTTGTGCAACAAGTCTGGCTTTGTATCGTACGATCTCATTACTTGCATTCCGTTTACGCACAAAAACCTATTTGTACCCAACTGATTTTACACCTTTTGGTGTTTGAGTCACGGGTCCAAAAACTTGCCTTTTTTCAAATGATTTTAATTATGCTTCCATTGCAGCTTTCCATTTGGCCAATC
The DNA here is from genome assembly GCA_022085475.1 of Heliosperma pusillum. Taxonomy (NCBI): domain Eukaryota; kingdom Viridiplantae; phylum Streptophyta; class Magnoliopsida; order Caryophyllales; family Caryophyllaceae; genus Heliosperma; species Heliosperma pusillum. Next base: position 15,061 of record JAIUZE010024220.1, on the reverse strand, counting down.
ATTCTTTTGTCGACATTCATCGACTGATTTTGGTACAACGTCATCATTATCAATGACAACTTTAGCAACGATGGAATGAACAAACACGTCATCAACTTTTGTAGTTGTTCTATCCCATTGTTTTCCCGTATATGCATAGTTCATTGGTATTTCATGATTATCAATATCTTCATGCTCTTTACTAAGTACATGATCATTCCCATCAATTGGGGGTTTTGTGGCATCTGCCTTTTGTATTTTTTCTTCTTCAGAACATGTATTAGTTTTTTCATGAGTAGTGGTATTCTTTTTTACTTCCTAGGCTTAATATCTTTTGATTCAACTAGCCTACCACGTTTATTACGTGTAGATTCATCAACCAATTGATTTTCTGACTGTTTTTGAGGAATTTATATTTTTGACGGAGCATTTAAAACAGGTATATGTGACTTTGTCACTTGTTTTATATTTGTAAATGCATCAGGCAACTAATTCACAATATTTAGAAAATGTATAATTCTATACACTTCTTGTTCACACATACTTGATTTAGGGTCTAGATAAGATAATCATTTGACATCCCATATAATTTCCTTTTGACATGGGATTATCTTATCTCCCCCTAAACATGGGAAATTCATTTCATTAAAAAGGCAGTCATCAAACCTTGCAGTGAATAAGTCACCTGTCATTGGTTCAAGAGACCTTATGATGGATGGAGATTCATATCCAACATACATTCCCAATTTTCGTTAGGGACCCATCTTCGTGCGATTAGGTGGGGCAATAGGAACATAAATGACACATCCAAATATTTTTAAATGTGCAACACTAGATTCCTTTCCGACGACTAATTGCATCAGAGATAATACATGATTAGCAGTAGGTCAAAGCCGTAACAAGTTTACTGCATGCAAAATAGCATGTCCGCAAGCAGAAGATGAGAGCTTACATTTCATCAACAATGGTCTTGCAACCCATTGTAGTCTTTTAATTAATGATTCTACATTTTGTGTATGAACATGAGCTACTGAATGTTCTACATCTAATCCGATTAACATACAATAGTCATTGAATTTTTTAGATGTGAACTCTCCAGCATTATCAAGCCTTATTTTCTTTCTTGTATGATTTGGGAATTGTGCTGTTCATCGAATGATTTGTGCCAAAAGTTTGGCAAATGCAACATTTCTTGTGAATAATAAATTAACATGAGACCATCGAGTGGATGCAATAATAAGCACCATTAAATATCGAAATGGTCCACATTGTGGGTTAATTGGTCTACAGATATCTCCTTAAATTATTTCTAAAAACATAGGAGATTCGATTTCAACTTTACTTTTATAAGGCCTAATAACCAGTTTGCCAAGTGAACAAGCCGCACAAGATTGTTCCTTAAACTGCGGAACTTTAACTTAAGTTAAAGGATGTCCATTTGAGCTTTAGATAATTTTTAACATCGTGTTTGTCCCTGGATGACCCAATTGGTCATGCCGCAAGGAATAAAGCTCTTGGTTGTCGATTTTATTTTTAGATACCAAATTGATTTCAAATGGACGTATATAAGTGTAATATAGTTCGGAGGAGTATCTTCACATTTTTTCAAGTACGGCTTTCTTACCGATCTCCATTTTGGTAAGATACATATATTCTTTATCATTTGAATCATTGGTTTCTATATGATAACCATTCTTTCCTAAGTCTTTGAAACTTAATAATTTTTTTCGAGATTTACTCGAACATAGTGCATCATTTATTATGACGCGTGTCCCTTTTGGGAGAATTATACAAGCTCTTCTTAAGCCTTCAATTAATGTTATAAAACCAGCAATGGTGGTAGCGTTAGCTTTAATAGGCATTAATTCAATAAAATAGGCATTATTGCTCATAATGCTATGTGTTGTGGCAATGTCAATCAAGCACTGTTCTGCATTGCTTTGTTGAATTTCCATATCTTCAATAAATAAATGTGAATAAATTAAACAGGAAACGAAAATTCACTATATTTAATTATAATTACGTTCGTGATATATTACATGCCTTTTAACATAAAGAAAATATTGTACAAACATCTTTATTAACATACTTTTATTAGATAAACCAAATTTAAGCCCATGGTCCGCAGACATTATCTATATCATCGATAAGATAATCAACAACATCTAGGCTTGGCACTGAAGAAGTTTCTTTCATAAAGTTTCTTTCAATATCTTTTCCTTTCCCTTCTCGGAAGCAGTATAAATATCAACCAAATGTTTTGCAGTTCGACACTCTTTTGCCTTGTGTCCAGTAATACCGCATTTGAAATACTTGGTGGTTTCATTAGGTTTTCTTTTATTTGGCGTGAATTTCTTTTTCCCCTTATAGGTTGGATTTTAGGGTTTGAAATTCGGACTCCATTTCCCTTTTCCCTTGTAAAAGGTGTTCCCCTTTTTAAATTTTTGCCATGGTTTTCCACATTTTAGTATATGTTTCATGAGGAGCAACAATTATCCCCGCTAGCCTTTTATTATGATTATGAAACATAACCTTCATATTTGCTTCAGCCATTCTCAAAATGGCTATCTAATCAGAAAAACGATTATATTGTCTTTCACAATATAATTCATGTAAGACTGCATTATCAGCATGCATAGTTGATAGATTTTTTTTTTCTATCATTACAGCATCAATTGTTGCTTGTCCGCATAACCTTAGTTGTGAAATTATAAGGATCATAGATGAGTCATATTCACTAACAGATGTGAAATCTTGGAATCGTATATTCATCCAGTCATACTGAGCTTTTGGCCCAATAATTGTCTCCAGACTCTTAATCCTTTGACAGAGATTATCCCAGAGCTCTTTAGGATCCTCTACAAATAGATAATCAGATTATAAACTCTCATGTAGATGATGCCTTAAGAAAACTATTGCTTTTGCTCCTGTGTAGTGGGATTTCCATCTACTAAAATTGTATGTTCTATGCCTTTGGCTTTTAGATTAGCTCTAGCATCCACCCTCCATTTAAGGTATTTTGTGACATTATTATCAAGGATATCAAAGTCTCGTTTCGCCACATTTGCCATTTTATAGTTAAATGTGATAATCAATTAAACATTATATAGAATTTATTTTACAAAAGAAATTAAATGGAATGGCAAGCCATATTTGTTTTTCGTTTTGTAGTATAAACTATCTTATTTGAAATTATAATTAGTATTATTTCATGCTTATTATTCATTAAAATGAACAATTACACTCACTAATAAATAACATGAAAAAACTTACTAATAATACTACAATACCCATAATCAAATACATATACAACTTTAAAATTCTAAAGGACTCTTCGATTGATAAAGAAAGAGATGAATGATCTCGCTCCGCAGTGGTTTGATTTTTATTACTGAAGAAATATGAGTTTTATTTTGTGAAGTAGTACGAGAGTACGAATGAAATAAATTGTTACCGATTGAACCCTTTTATAGTGGTCTGAGTTACTAGATATTTTAGTATATGGTATTAAAATATGACATTTATATATAATTTTAATTATTAACCCATATAAAATTTATGTCTTGTTATTTCACCTTATAAAACAAATTATAAAAGATAATATTTTAGCAAATAATGTGGTCAAGTTATTAATTCTCATCCATATTTTACGTAAAAAGTAAGAGAAAGAAAATTAATATTCTTCTAACAATTAATGTAGGATAAATACTAATATAGTACATTTAGAATCATATGGTACATTTAAATCTACGTTGAAAATTGCTTCTACAATTTCCTAGGAGACAAAGATTGACACATGCATGCCCACTTGTCTACTCACCTACCCTTTTTTATTTATTTTTTCTTTCTTTTAAAAACACCTCCTTGTTTTCTACTAGTTTCTTGTTTTAGTTTGTACGTGAAATTTCGTATACACATTTCTCTCTTATTATTTTTCTTATTCTTTCTTTCTTTACCATCACTATATCTATTTAATATTTTGCAATAGTAACAATAATACCAATAATAATCATTATTATTATTAAGATAATATACAAATTCTCAAAATTACAACAATATTTAGTACAAGTTATCAAAACAATATATGGTGATAATGAACGATAACCAAAAGTGAAAAAAAAAATTTACGGGCCACTTCCATTTCTTTGGCTTTCTGAAATTTATGTATAGAGTATTTTCAAGGTGGATCCGGTAGCATTTTTATTAAAATCGGTTGTCGCCGCTGACGGTATCTTATTACGCATCTCTTTTTCTTTTTACATGCGTAATATGAGACGGCCGGGGAAAGTCTTTCGGTCGGATTTCGGGGCCTGGTCTCAATATTAAGATCAATATTTTCCGAGCTTAACCTTTTTTGTAAGGAAGGTGCAACACCATCCAACGGACCCTCCGACGTGCGAATATCACACGGTGAATTATCGCAAAATGGTAAATTATTATCTTTAATGGTGATGTATGCTAGAGTAAAATATGTCCCTCAAAATTATATTAATACCATTACACTGGTAATCCATTTTTTTTCAAGATGATATGAAGTGTAATTAAAATACTTATGTAAGAGTTATATTATTATACCCAACTTAATACCTTAAACTTTGAAGTTTTGGGACTTTCGTGCTGATAACGTATTGTAATAATGGTGTTTAGCTCAGACGGATTTTGGAGTTTTGAGTGTAATTTTATGTGTTGCTGTAAATTTTATTTGAGAATGACAGTCCTATTTATTCAACACAAGAGAGCTGCTGAAAGACCTATTTTCTGCAACTTTCTAAGCTCTATCTATACAGCCGTATATTGCAAAATGACTACTATTCATAGATTATTATCCATGATAAGTCACTAGTTTTATGCAGAGGTGAACTTTCACCATGTTATAATTATATTACAACAGTCGAAAGGAATAATTTAATGGAAAATATTTACGTACAAGTTAGAACGAGTTAATATCAAGTATGAAAAATGAATTAAAATCGTTTAATTTTGATTTGCCTTTCCTTTATCTGTATGGGCATGAGCCTTTGATTTTCAAAATAGCCTTAACTTTACTAAATAAAATTAAATAATGGTCTTAATCTTGTTTTATAAAAAGCGAGCTTTAACGAAATATTTTCTTCTCCCTCTTTTATACGAATTCTAAAAAAAGTTTGCCCATTTCTAAACGTATAACAAGCTTCTTCATGATACAAAACCTTAAACAAAGTATGGTACCTCGTCGTCAGTCGTGCATAAGCCAACTTAACCCCTATGCTCAGCGAAATCTTAACAAAGTCTCAGCCTAATAGTCTTGACGGAGACCAGATAAAAATAGTCTTAGGTTACGTTAATAGTGTGAAAATTAAAATAAAAAATAAAAAGCAGTAGAAGACAAGAGCCAAAATAAACATAAACAATATGTACAAATTAAGTAAGGTATAATGACCCTCGTTACTTGTTTTTTGGGTGAAATGTGAATATATTGATTAGCAAATAACAATATATTCTAGCTGTAGTCTAATTGCAGAAAATAACAAATTAGTGTTTGGTTCTAATTTTACTAGCATGATTATTGGGCCTTATGGCATGAGTGGTACGAAGTGGACCGAACGTGTGACGAGCGAAGTAGAGATGTCAAGGGAAAAGCTTATACGCGGGTCCAGGAGGAGGGGAGCTAGATATTCAAGAGGCCTAGAGGGCAGTAGCCTATACGGCGAATAGATGGCTTGGAGGTCAAGTAAGCTAAACCCTACTAGGGTTTAAAACTATATAAAGCAAGACAATGAGAGGAGGAGATTCATTCAGAATACAATACAAGAACCCTAACACTAGCAATAAACATGAAGCTCGTGCTTCCATTGTACTCGTAATTAAATACTATTTTGCTAGTGGATATTTGGAGGGGTATCGTGCCCTTCCCGCGGTCTTTCCCTCATACAGTTTCCGCGTCACAAAATCTCTTGTGTTAATCTCTTTTCGTATTATCATAGCTTACATCACGCACAATTATATAACTCAAATTAACAATATAAGACCTCTTTAACCCTATGCAATATAAACGGTAAAAAATACCAAAATATTTTGGCCCCCACCGTGGGGGCATACAGGTTATAATCATTAATCAGCGTAAAAATAATATGTCTGGGAAAAAATACCACCGACGGGAGCACTCTCATATCTGAGAGAAGTCAACCACTAACGATATTAATGGAGTCGCAAACAGTCACACACAGAATCCCAGTCGCAGGAATAGGGCATCCACCACGAACCAACCCTTCTCCCAGTAACAGACAGCAAAAGGCGCAAGGGTAGACGGTACCCCAGAGCACCACCCCCGGTAGCGCAACCCAACTAATAATTGAAGGGATAGATACCTTGCAACAATCTATTGTGGAAATGAAGAAGGATAACAGGAAAGCAAGGATCCAGGCTGCAGATGATAAATAGGGCACTCTAGGTCCAAATACACATAATGCAGCAGCATGGACTCGAGCATGCATCAGAAGGGAGCAGGGAGTCAGGCCTAAAGACAAATCCACCTCATAACCACCAGGCAGCAGGTGTAGAGAGCAACCACGTCTGGTCCCCACAAAGTTAGTAATCAGGCTAGACTTGGCAGGAACCCCACCATTGGAGAACGCAACCCCACATATATATTAAACTACCAGATGCCTGATACTTGGCAAACAACCACCAAATCCCGGATTCAAATCCGGTGATGCTTCTACCTATCATCTTACTATAGCTAACCATGAGCCCGATGCAGGGCTTACATGATAGCAAGTCGCATAATAGAATCCTGGGCTGCAATAGCGACAACTCCCATAGCTGCCCATCAACACAGTCTAATGGCAACCTGGCCTGGGGGCAGAGTGCCAAGGCAGAAACCATTCCAATTTCACCAGTACGATAACTACAATAGCATCAGGGACCATCAGTACCTGGAACTAAAGAACATGCTCAGTAGGATCCATGTAATGCATGCTCCTTTAGAGAAAGCGACTCACAAATGTTTTGCAGACTCACCATTCATAGATACTATAGTGGTGGTCACTATACCTAAGGGATTCAACGCTCCTATAATGACACTTTATGACGTTACAGTAGACCCCCTGGATCACATAAGCCAGTTAAAGCAAAAGATGATGGTAATAACAACAACGAGATCTGCGAAAGAAGCCTACATATGCAAAGGATTTGGCTCAACACTATTTGGACCAACCCTACAACGGTTTGTTAGTGTGCCAAAAAAATCTATTTCCAGCTTTACTGATTTGGTCAACGCGTTCAACCAACAGTTCGCCAGCAGCAGGATGCATGCGAAACAGACTAGCGAACTCTATAGGAAGATCCAGGAATTCTACGAGGGAACTAGAGACTTCGTTATGAGATTCAATATGGAGAAGGTAGCAGTAGGAGAGTGCCACATGCCTACAACAATAGAAGCATTCCGTTAGGGCCTCCACCATGACTCAGATCTATAGAAGAAGTTAACTAAGTATCCTTACTGAACCTTTGAAGATGTCCAAGCCAAGGCAGAGGATACAAAATCAAGAATAAACGTGCGTAGGGTAGCAGGTTAAGCAAGAATCCCGCAGCATAAAGGAAGGAGGAAAGATATAAACCTTACAACAAGGTAGTAAACAAAGTAGGGGGAAGAGATGCGGCAAAAGCCCTTCCAAAATTAAGTGAATACGGATTCGTAACTAGAATGTCATGACTCTTATATGCACTAAAAGAGCTAGGAAGCAAAGTCAAATGGCCTAAACCACATGTAGATGAGTAGCCATAGAAGAAGGATAGCAGCAAGAAGTGTGAATTCATAATGACATCCATCATACCAAAGAAAACTGCTACACTCTGCGAAAAGAAGTAAGATATCAAAATAACACGTTGGGGCAGGTAGCAGGGAAATGTAGGCTCCACAAGCCAGACACTACCCTCTATACTGCCAATCCGCACGAAAATAACTAACGTGATAACAAGCGGCTCAGACCTGAGTGGGCTGACATAGTCAGCTGCGAAGAGGCATGCCACAGAAGTCAAGGGGAACAAGCCAGAATGTTCTTGTAGAGTAACCCACAGTACCCTGCCTGCGGTCACCTTCAATGAAGTTGACATTCAAGATAACCTCGAGCACCACGACGCATTGATTATAACTCTATCTATGGCAAATTGCATAGTGAAGAAGGTTCCAGAAGACACAGGAAGCTCAGTTAACCTGGTCATGCTAGAAAATATAAATAATATGGGATTCAGTGAGAGGGACATGTAGAAAAAGGTCATCCCAGTGGTAAGATTCAGCGGGGAAACAACCCATTCACTTGGGGAAATTATAATCCTGACCTAAGCATGGGGCATGAACAAGCAAGTAAAGTATCTAGTCATCGACGGTCCAACAATCTACAACATTATTTTGGAGAGACCATGGCTGCACTAGATGAAAGCAATCCCATCAACATATCACCTATGCATAAAATTCCCAACTACATGGGGACTGTAGGAGATACGAGGAGACCACGGGGAAGCCAAAGAATGTTACAGACAAGCACTCAAGGTCACATCCTGCTCCCTAGCATAACAATTACAGAACCAGTGCGTCCAGAATGACTACATCGAGCCTTCTTCAGAGGAGTTAGATCAGATCAATCTGGACAAGCTGCAGAGGAGTACAGGCAGCCTTCGTCAACAATTAGTAGAGTTTCTCAGAGCCAATATGGTTTATTTTGCCTAGTCCCACGATGAAATGGTAAGAATCGATCCATCTGTCAAAACCCAAAAGCTGAGCGTTGACCCAAAATGTAACCCAGTACAACAAAGGAGAAGGGAATTCGCAGCGGAGAGGAACTAGATTATAAATCAAGAAGTGGATAACCTGCTTGCCCCAGGAAAAACCAGAGAAGTCAGATACCTAGAGTGGTTGTCCAATGATGAGCGGTTTGTCGCGCACCGCCCAAGCAAACAGAAATTATATAGACTCAACTAATGCGTTAGCGGAAGTCGAGTTTGAACCACAAAGGTCGGTGGGGTTAGGCTATAAGTCTCAATTTTAAGTTTTGGTTTAGTCGAACTAAGAGTTTGGTTATGATGCAACTAAATTAATAAGAAATAACTATGAAATGAATCAACTAAAACAAATGCAAATAAGGAGAAAATCAAGGTCTTGGGGTCGCAAATTCAAATGAAGTGAGTCGGGTCTTGATATGTCTAGTGTTTATATGATTTTACTCCCCAATTTAGCTCAATTTTACATTATTATTATACTTTGTTTAGTATATTTGTGAGCTAATTACGTGTTTGAGGTGTATTTCTTGTGTTTGTTACATTTTGTAGGAATCTAAGCATTTAGAGGCTTTTTCCTAGCACATTAGCAAGCATCAAAGTTCACTAAGCTAAAATGGAAGCAAGATGGACCATGGAAGGATACTATGAGAAATGAAAAGCCCAAGCATGAAGATTTCTGAAATGGTTTGGTGGACAAATGAGAAACCACAATGAAGCCAAACTTAAGGAGTCCACAACTCAACTTATGGATGCTCTTTGGATGATCATGGGATGCCAAACTATGCAATTAACCGGAGAATTAAGGAGCTTAAAGGCGTATCATAGGATTCCTCAAGCATTTAATTGAGTCATTAAGCAAATGTTCCCGGATTAGTGAAACCCCGATCGGGGTTAGGGTGCTGTAAGTTGCATACGTTTCAAGTCCCTCTCCCTATATAAAGGAGAGGGACTTCGATACTTAGGGGCATCTTTTTCACACATCTTCTTACATACTTTATACATTTCCCATAGAATTTTCTTCATAATTTAGCACAAGTTTCGAGTTTAAGAATTATTGTCTTGTTAAGCTTTCTTTCGTTCACAAACAATTGTTGGTTACATTTCAAGTTATAACTCAATCTTTCCATTCAAGCTATCTGGGTTATTTGTTCTTCATTTCTGAGTTATACTTCTCGATTGCGGTAATTCTAATACTAGTTTATGTTACTATTTACTTTCGTCATTTACCTTACAAGTCATTTAGTTAATCGTAAAACTAGTTAATCAATATTTCATTGTTATTTACATTAGAATTGTTCGTAGTAACTTCATTCCAACACTTAGTGTAACACATTCTATTAACAAGTTGTTATCTTTTATAATTTTATATTCATCGTGCTTATTATATCAAATACTATTAGTTTAATTATCAACATGGGTGAGTAGTTTCATTTGTCTAGAGATTAAGGAACCATGCACAATTAGTAAGTTGTAAATCTTAAAATAAGGATGAATTAATATTGGTAATTGTTTCTATCACATGCATGTATTGTTTTGTTAATGTTTGTTATTTGGCCAATTACATTGATTAAATTTGTAAAATCATTCTATAAGTCGAGAGGCACGGAATCGGATTAGACTAAGCATGTGTAGTAGGATGACCTAGTCACAACGAAAGTTCTCTAGGACCCGACCTAAGGTTGACACTAATATCGAGAGATGGGTGTCTTTAGCCTAAACAATTAACAATTTTAAGAATTCCTATGTTTAACATGAGCAATTGTGTGAGTGGCCCGACTCCCCAAGACTCTTTTAATATTATTTAATTTACATCATTTTTAGCTAAACATCAAAATCAAACCAACCATTAAACCGTCCTTGATAGTAGTCTATACATTGCATTTGATAGCCCAATTCCCGTCTCCTTGTGTTCGATCCCTCGTACTACATTAATTTGTGTCTAGGAAAATCTATCTTTGATTAGGTGTGCGACATAGACTATCAAATTTTGGCGCCGTTGCCGGGGAGTTGCGCTATCATTTTAACTAAGAAGAGGACTTTTGATAATGTTGAAACTATAGCTTTCAGCGCCGAGTGTAGTGCTCTTTTGCAAAACAAGTGGCCTGCTAAGTTAAAAGATCCCAGTATTTTTTTCCATTCCTTGCACAATTGGTACCTATCAAATTGATAAAGCTTTATGTGATTTAGGTGCTAGTGTAAGTGTCATTCCTTACTCTATTTGTGCTAAACTTAATATGAGAGTCTTGAAGTGTACTAGTGTCACGTTGCAAATAGTGGATCGTTGTATAAAACGTCCTTTGGGAGTTTTGGAGGATGTTCCCGTCAAAGTTGGTAAATTCTTTATTCCATTTGATTTTATTCTTCTTGACATGCCCCAGGATGCCCAAATCCCAATTATTTTGGGAAGACCCTTTTTACATACCGCGAATGCGGTAATGGATGTCAAGAATGGTAAATAACATTGGAAGTCGGTGACGACAAGGTCACATATAACTTGAATAGTGCCATGAAGAGTCCCATGTTAGAAGAGTCTTGCTTTTCTATTGATGTTTTGAACATTGTCATAGATGACTTTATACCTTGGTCTTTGGCTAAGGACCCTTTGGAGCCACTCTTTCTATTGGAATCATTTGCAGGTGATGATGAGATTGTTAATGAGGAGATGGATTCTTTGGAGCATGAGTTGGATGGAGAAGAGTTATCAATGGAGGAAATCTCATATCACACTTTGTCGATGATAAGAAAATCTTGAAGAAATAATTTCAAATCGGTGATAAGGTGTTGTCTTTCAATTCCCGCCTCAAGGTATTTCTAGGAAGGCTTCGTTCAAGGTGCTCGGGTCCATACACCGTTACTAATGTCAATAAGTTTGGTTCTGTTGAAGTTGAGACCACCAATGGGGAGAGGTTTAAAGTAAATGGCCATCGTTTGAAGGTTTATTACGACAATGCCTTTGTCGGAGTTGTCGAGGAAGTCCTCGTGAGCCCTCTACTTTTGGAAGTATAATTCTCCCAATATCCTTTTCGTCGTGCGGGACGTTAAACCAGCGCTTCTTGGGAGGCAACCCAAGCTTTTATTTGCTTTCATTTTATTTCCTTTTATTTGCTTTTATTGGCTTTCATTTTATTTTTTCCCCATTAAATATAAACCTCTTGTCTTCCCTGTTTTGTGCTTTGAACCGTTTTTACGGTTAGCTTGGATGTTTTACAAATTGGCACATTGAGGACAATGTTGTGTTTGGCTTGGGGGGAGATTGCATTTTCATTAGTTAGTTGATAAGTGAATATTTGTATGATTTTATCCCCTCATTTTGGCTCCATTTGATATGGTTTATCCACTTTAAGAAGTGGTTTTATGAGCTAATCTCTCCTTTGCAGTATTTCTCGTGCTTTAATGTCATTTGTAGAAATTGAGTCGTTTCTACTTCAAATCCCGCCATTTGAAGGATATATGAGCAAGGAAAAGCTAAGAAGGACGATTACGTGAGGTTAAGATGGCATGCTATAAAAATCTAGAGGTTCCGAGTCAAAGGGAACAAGTTTCAAGTCATTCCGAGCTCATATGCACAAGTTGCGACGCTTTTGCTATTCGTCGACGAAAGTCGTCGCAAACCTCATGCTCCGACCCTTAACCCTTGGGGACATGATCAAGCTCAAATAGGGGAGGAAATGAGGCCCAAGAGGTGTTAGTTACATCCCCGTTCGAATCTAAAGTCAATGGAGTCAAGGTAGATCAAGTCACGTACCAAGAGAAGATCAAACGAAAGTCAAAGTTCTGAACAGACAACATCCCCGATCGGGGATCCAAAAATCCGATCAGGTTTATTAGGTTCTACCCATCTTCTCTTCATCTACCTCTCTTTAATTCAAGGCTTAATGGCTTGTTTAATGGGCATGAATCCGGACGCATTTGGGCAGCCTCTCAACCCTATAAATAGCCTATCTCACACACAACTAACATGTAGAAAAACACTTCTCTCTTTAGTTTAGTTTTTCTTCTTTATCTCATCTTTCTTAGATTAGTTAAGTTTTAGTTTTCTTTAGTTTAGTTTTAGTTTTCTCCAGTTTAGTTTAGTTCTAAGTTTTCTTCAATTGTATGGTTCTACTTGTAATTGGAACTCAAGTTTCCGGGTTTGCATTTCCTATTCAAGTTCTTATTCCATTTCAATCTTTGCTCATCCTTTCCGGTAATCCTTATTCTCGTGTTTACATTATAGTTTCATTTTGCAACAGGAGTACATGATCAAGGCAAGACAAAAACTCAAGACAAGACTCAACATCAAGACAACAACATCATTCAAGGCAACAACAACAATACAGCCAACACCATGACTAGTTATGACAATGTTTTATTCAGTCCAAGTAACCACCACTTCAGGCCAGCAAAGACAACACCACACCAGCCAGAACAAAGCCTAGCCATCCACTTCCCAAGACTAAGCCACAACAACACACAACCAACAGCAAAACAAACCCAACACAGCAATAACAACCCCCAGCCACAAGCAGTCAGTCACAGTCTTTCTAAACAGGGTCCATGGGGGCCTCACACATTCAAACAAGCCTAACCAACCATCAATCTTAGTCCTAAGGAGGGTCCTCTACAACTTTGTCCAGGATTTCTTCTCCAGGAAATGCATACACAAAAAGTTAGCTTAGGGACAATCTCAAACTGTCCAGAATTCAGTCCTTTTTGCAGTAGTTCAAATGTCACTATCAAACTTTCCTATTTTGATCAAACAAGCTCGAGGGCCTTTTAGCAGGACCTTTGGCATTCATCCCACTTCAGTTTAGCTCAAGAATAAAGCTTGAAAGTCCACTCCTTCACCAGATCAACCTAAACAACCCAATTAAGTCAGATTGTCTCATTAGAACTGCTTTTCTACTTTATTGCTTTAGTTCTGAACAATGTAGCTGTTATTTCTGTTTCTTTTGCAAGCCAATTGTGGCCCTAGGATGTATTGAACGAGTAAGATGTAATCTCATTGCCTATATAAGGCTTATTCCTAATGAATGAAAGGTAGATTTGAAGTAAACACAAAAACTGAAACCCTGTTTCTGTTAATCTCTCTTGGCTGTGTGCTTGAGAAATATTCCTTTGCTTTGTGCTTGGAAGTGAGCTTAGACCCTTAGCTGTGTGCTGGGATCAAGGTTCAACCCTCAACCATTGGCTTTGTGCTTTGGTTAAGGTTCTATCTCCTTTTTTCATCATTCAGTCCAAACAAAACAGAGTAAACTTCACGTGTGTGACCTTAGTTCAATTTGTCATTGTTTTAGCTTGTTTCCTAAATAGTTTCATTGCACTTTTCCTTTCAGTATTTCCTTAATCATGTTTATCATTCTTAGTTTTATAATCTTAGTTGCCCTTTCATTGTTAATCATGCATAAGTAGTCGTTTTTCTAGTGTGTAGGGTAGCTATGTTAGGTTGATTAAAAAGTGATAATTGGATAAAAGAAATTATGCTTTTAAAACATTGTGTCTATGCATGTTTGGACTAAAACGATAGTTGACGATTCCTGATCAAAATCATTGACTAGAATGGAATTCTTTTCCAAGGTAGAGATACGTGAATTGAATAGACAAAGCATGACATGGTGGATTAAGACCTAGTAAATTGCCTAAAAGCCTGCTAGACCATCTGATCTATGATTGTAATGAACACGTCATTCTTACGAACTCACAATGAGTTATTTGCATAATCTAAATCCAATTTCATCAATATATTAATCTACATGTGTGAATCCCGATCCCTATATCCTTTTCTATATTGAGTTATTATCATTTTTAATTATTGTTTTAGTTTTTAGTTTAGTAATAACCATTGTGACAATCGTACAAGTTAAAATTCTAATCATATCTTTTCACAAGTATCTCCCGTCTCCCCGAGATCGACCCCTTACTTCCCTAACTGCATTTATTTGTTGTTAGCCTAGCCAAGGGTTATTTATCTTTGATTAGGGTATGCGACAACCCTGTCATTAGTAGTTGCATTTAGTTAGGAAAATTCTGAAACTTTGAAAATTTTGTGCTAAATTTGTGCTTCACATGCTTTGCTTGCCTACTTTGGTCATGGTTTACATAGTTGTGCCCCTTTGTATGTCCCAATTTTAGCTTAATAGCTAATGATTCTATATTATATGACGGGATAACTGCATTCATGAAGATGTCTTGACATAGTAGATGGAAGATTATGGAAATTGAACCTAATAAGCTTGATTTTTGACTTTTGGCAAGCCACAAATTGGTAAGGTAGAGTCTCCTTAGACCGATGCATCCATATCCGGTCTCTCTTGGGTGAGTGTAGGTCTCCTTATGATTTGTGCTA
>JAIUZE010024218.1:0-28046 GCA_022085475.1 Heliosperma pusillum | reverse complement strand
CAACTAACAACAATCAATATTCATCATCAAAAATCATCAAATAACCACAATCATCATCCATAACATAATTCCTAAGCTTACAAATCATATTCTAAATACGAATTCTAACATATAAAGCATGTAAAACACGTAAATGATATCGAGTAACCCTTCACCGTTACCTTTACGCGTCTTTAAACGGTTTCTAAACCTTCCTAGTCTCCACCTACATACAATTAGATAATGAAAGATGAATATCATTCACCTTGAGAAAGATGGATAATTTAAAAAGCGAGAAAGACGGTAATTTTATTACCAATACGGATAGAGGAAGGTAAGAGGGGAAGAATGAGACGAACTTACGTGAATTCCAATAAGAAACGAAGGAGATACGGTGATTCAAAGATGGATCAAAATTGGAGGCAAGGGTTTTTGATATTTGCTTAAGGAAGAAGTAAGGGTTTGGTTTGTGTTGAATGAAATAGATTAAGGGAGTATGAGATATTTATGGGAAAAAGTCAACAAAAGTCAAACTCGCCTTAAGACGGGATTCTCATGGAATCTCGCGGAAATTCCAAATACGAACTCGGAAATTCTAAATTCGACTCGGAACATAAAATTCTAAATTAAAACTTAAATTTGCTGAAAGGTATCCGTAAAATATTTTCACTAGAAAAATAGGGTACATTTCCGGGTGTTACACAGGGGGGTCTCAAATAATTCGGGGCCCCGTGCAACAACAAAACGAAGGCCCTGATTATATGGTGCGATATTTTCAATATATTTTTTAAAAGAAAATATGAGTGGATAGTAAAGAAAAGAAAAAGAAGACGAAACTAATAATGAATGAAAAATCAAGCTAATTATATTAAATCGTCTAAGTAACATTTAAAAAAAAAAAACAAAGTTAGTGAAAATGATTAAGGTGGGAGTGGAACTTTGGTCTCTTGGTTGTACTTGTACCACTACACTAGTCTATGTTTGTTGGTAGAATTATAGGCTATGTTCAAGTTATACCGTGTAAAAAACTGGAGTCCTAGTTCTTCGCTCAGCCTAACCGGGCCTTAGCCGTCACCGTAGAAAATATCAAAAGTATTGTCTTTATTACTACCATGTGGTAGTATTTGACCCATCGTATGCTTAAGAGTTAAGACGGATAGTCTCCGTCCTAAGCAAGACTTACGGTTCTTTGTTTCACTTATTTGTATATTCCATAGTATTTTTATTTTTGTGAGATTTTATAATTAAAACTATTCCGTATTTAAAAGTACTTAAATGATTGACACGAATGTAGTACATGGATGATTGGATGAGCCTTTAATTATAGTTATATTTATATTTAGGAGGTAAATAATTTATTAAAATAAAAAAATATCTGGTATTTATTATTTGATGTCATTTGTTGTTATATACTATATATATACATGAACGTCTAATATTGATCGAGTCATATTTGAATTTTGACGTTGTCGGGACTAAAACAAAGAATTAAAGACCTGTAAAGTAAATTTTTTAAGGGTTTTTCTATATGGTAAGCCTGTATTTTTTCAAATTTTACGTGGTAACCCTACTTTTGAAAGATCACATAGGTAACTCTCAACTCTATTAATACGTATCGGCGTGACCCTTAACTATTTTTTTCGTCAATTTGATCGTTAAGTATGTGACGTGTCCATTGATTTATGAGATTTTCTACAAGGTAACCCTCTATTTTTTAAAATCCTACAAGATAAACCTACCTTTTTTAGAAATCACACATGCTTAAAAATATAATCCTTTAATTAATCTTTTTTTCACATTTTTATTCAATTACATCCAAAATTGTCAAATCAACCCTTCTTATCTATCATTTAACCTAGTTTTAAAAGAAAATTGATACGTGTTTGATAGCGGAAATAACGAACAAAGATATATTCGACAAACTAGACCTATAGCTTGACGAATTACGAGACCAAGCCAAGACCTATTGACTCGAACTCAAGAACTAAGCTAGAAACGCGTCTAGACAATAGCTCCAAACACCAGAATTGTACTCGACAATTACAAGTAAGTTTAGAGAATTTTTTGTGAAAACTTGGATGCCATTCTTATTCACGTAACTGGCTTAAATAGCCTACAAGAGACAATTGAAAGGTCCATTAACCTCCTAAGATTAGCTGGCTTATTTAAGGAAACTTATTAGCTAATTACAATCATTAACTTACCAACATAAATAGGACTAGAATACTAACAGGAACATTGATGATTGCCACACCTTTTATTTAGCTAACAAAAGTAAAACAGCTTAAAGGAAAAACATTACTCGACCCGTCACTCGACCCATGACAACAAGCAAACACAACGAGCCCTCGACCCCAAATAATAAACGTCCCCTCCCATGCTTGTATCAACCAGTGAGTCGCGACGATCGATGACCGCATCATCTCCCCCTCCTTTAAAAGGAATTGACCTCAATTCAACAAGGCCGTCATCATCGAAATAAGGCGACAAATCGCCCACATTAAAAGTGGCGTGTACTCCATATCCTCCAGGAAGCTCGACTATGTAAGCGTTATCATTGATACGTTGGATCACCTTATAAGGCCCCTCGGCCCGAGGCATAAGTTTATTTTTCCGCTTACTTGGAAACCGCTCTTTCCTTAAATTCACCCACACCAAATCACCTTCTTTGAAAATTCGAGGCCGTCGATGCTTATTAGATTTTTTTTTATAGACAGCATTGATGGCTTCGATCCGGTCGCGAATCTGCTGGTGAAGCTTTACCATAGATTTAAGCTTGGCTTCGGCCTCCTTATGGACAAGCTCGTCCTTGGGAAACGGAATTAAGTCCAATGGCAGGTACGGGTTTACGCCATAAACGACCTCAAAAGGAGACCGACCAGTGGCATATGTTGGTGACCTGTTAAAAGCGAACTCGGCATGCGCAAGTTTGAGGTCCCAATCCTTCTGTGTGCGACTGACCAGCCCACGCAACAACACACCCAAGGTACGATTCGTCACCTCCGTTTGCCCATCTGTTTGCGGGTGGTGCGACGTACTAAAAAGCAGTTTGGTTCCCACCTTCCTCCATAGGGTATTCCAAAAGTAGCTTAGGAATTTAGAGTCACGGTCCGACACAATGGTCTTGGGTATCCCATGAAGACGCACAATCTCGCGATAATACAAGTCAGCCACATGGCTTGCATCGTCGGTTTTGTTACATGCTACAAAATGCGCCATTTTCGAGAACCTATCCACGACCACCATAATAGCATCCCTTCCCCTTTGGGTGCGAGGTAGAGCTACTATAAAATCCATGGAGACATCCTCCCAAGGGCGCATAGGAACTGGCAAAGGCGAGTAAAAACCCAGCCTAAATGAACTCTTGGCCATTCGGCAAGTGACACACTTACCCACCAGGCTTGTTACGTCCCCCAACATTTTTGGCCAAACAAAATGTTCCCGTAATACCTCCAAGGTTTTGGTTATACCGAAATGCCCCGCCAGCCCTCCACCATGAGCTTCTCGTACTAGTAATTCCCGTATTGGGTGCTTTGGAACACAAAGGCGATTGCCTTTGAACAAGAAACCGTCTTGAACAATGAACTCCTCAAATGAACCATTTTGGCATTTCTCAAATATCACACCAAAATCACTGTCATCTTTATAATAATTTTTTAATGACTCAAAACCGAGAAGGCGAACATCTAGAGTAGATAATAAAATGTACCTTCGGGATAGTGCGTCGGCCACAACGTTGCTTTGACCACTCTTGTATTTTGCAGAAAAATGGAAGGATTGCAAAAACTCAACCCACTTGGCATGTCGTGGGTTTAACTTTTGCTGACCGTTAATATATTTCAAGGATTCGTGGTCGGAATGCACAATGAAGTGTTGAGGACGTAAATAATGGCTCCAATGTCCCAAAGCGCGAACAATGGCGTAAAATTCTTTATCGTATGTGCAATAATTTAATCGAGCACCGCTCAATTTTTCAGAAAAAAAAGCCACTGGACGCTTACTTTGTATCAATACAGCACCAATACCCACACCACTTGCGTCGCACTCGACCTCGAATGGTTGAGAAAAATCGGCCAAAGCTAGAACCGGAGCACTGCACAGGTGAGATTTAATCGACTCAAACGCCTCTTGTGCCTCCTTTCCCCACAAGAATGAGCCTTTCTTCAAACAATCAGTAATTGGGCTCATAATAGAACTGAAATCCCGAATAAAACGACAGTAAAATGATGCCAAACCATGAAAAGAACGAACCTCAGTGACTGTTTTAGGACTAGGCCAGGTCCTAATTGCCTCGATTTTGGTTGGGTCGACGGAGACTCCATCTTTTGAAACCACGTTCCCCAAAAAAATGACCCGGTCGACCATAAACGCGCATTTCTCAGCCTTCCCGTATAATTTTTGGGCACGCAACACTTCAAAAATCTGCCTCAAATGCCATAGATGCTCCTCTTCACCCTTGCTATACACCAGAATATCGTCTAGGTAAACTACCACAAACCGACCCAAAAATGGCTTAAGTATCTCATTCATTAATCGCATAAATGTACTCGGAGCATTAGTGAGTCCAAAGGGCATTACCATCCACTCATAAAGACCATGCTTTGTTTTAAAAGCCGTCTTCCATTCATCACCTTCCCTCATTCGAATCTGATGGTATCCACTCCGTAAATCAATTTTTGAGAACAAAATCGAACCATGGAGTTCATCTAGCATATCGTCGAGCCTCGGAATTGGGAAGCGATATTTTATGGTAATGTTATTCACGGCTCTGCTATCGACACACATACGCCAAGTGCCGTCTTTTTTTGGCACAAGTAACACGGGTACAGCGCAAGGGCTGAGGCTCTCCCGAACAAATCCCCGACTCATGAGCTCATCAATTTGTCTTTGAAGTTCATTCGTTTCCTCCGGATTACAGCGGTAGGCGGCCTTATTGGGTAATGATGCACCCGGAATAAGGTCAATTTGGTGTTCAATGCCGCGGATTGGAGGTAGTCCGGATGGTAAATCATCGGGAAAGACGTCCCGAAATTCTTGCAACAAACTGTCAATGGGGCTGCCTGTTAAATACTCCTGTTTATGTTTGGTTTCTTCTCTGGCCACAAGCAAATAAACCTGTCCACCATTGTTAATTTCATACTCGATTTCCCGCTCCTTGATCAACATGGTCGTCTTCTTCTTTTTAGTACTCATAGCTCGAATCTCTAGAGCAGACATGGGTTTTAGCACAATTTTCTTCCCCTTATCCAGAAACTGATACTCATTACTCCGTCCTCGATGCACCACGTCCCTGTCGAACTGCCACGGACGCCCTAGCAAAACGTGACATGCGTCCATTGGAATTACATCACACAACACCTCATCACTGTAGGGTCCCATAGCCAACCCAACAAGTGCCTGTTTCGATACCTTCAATTTATTACCGTCATCGAGCCAATGTAATGAATACGGCCTTGGATGAGCCGTGGTGGTCAACCCGAGTTTAGAAACCATCTCGCTGGAAGCCACGTTAGTACAACTACCACCGTCGATTATTACGCTACACCATTTATCTCCAATTCGGCACTTAGTATGGAACAGTTGGTCCCGTTGTTCTGCATTTTCCGGGACTGGTTGTGTTTGCAAAGTGCGAATAACCAATGTTGTATCATAATTCGGAGCAACGTAATCTTCTACTTCCCCTTCCTCACTGCCTTCCTCATCAAAGTTAAATATGTCACCCAACCTATCTCTCTCTTCCTCGTCTAACAATTCGTCTCGAGTGGCTACGGCTTCTCTCAACGTCACTACCCGTTTATTGGGACATGAACTTTGAAAGTGTCCAAACCTCTGACACTTGAAGCATCTTACCTTAGAGAGGGAGGTTTCTTTATTTGTACTGGTTGTTTTAGGGGCAGTCATGGTGTCTGGGTTAGAGTTCTTATTCGGGTTACTAACCGATGCAGGAGAGTTAAATCTAGAAGGCGGCTCGGTTTTGGACCAAGGTTTGGGTTTACCCGACTCCGTGTTTGACCCTCCCCCGTATTTTGTCTTGTTTTGAGACTCTAGTTTTAGACAGAGCCCACACAAAGTATCAAAGTCTGAGTACGGGTATAATTCTACTACGCTAGCAATACTGAAATTCAGGCCCCGTAAAAAACGTGCCATCTTATTTTCCTCTATCTCCTCCATTTCCCCCATTAAGGTTAGATTTTCGAATTCATCAATGTATTCCCCAACGTTCAATTTCCCTTGTCTAAATTCGGCAATTTTTCGATAGGTAGAAATTTTGTGGGTTGTAGGCACATACCGTTTACGAAGTTTTCGCTTCAGTGATTCCCAAGAAGAGATCTTTTCCTTTCCTGCTCGTTCCCGCCTGGTCTTTATCCCCTCGAACCATAGCGATGCTCCCTTACCCAATCTTAAAATTGCATATCGACACCTTTTTTCGTCGTTAATATCCTTGAAATCGAACATTCGTTCAATTTTTCGTTCCCATTCCAAGTAGCCTTCCGGATCAGTTCCTCCTGTAAATTCTGGAAGCTCGGAAATTTTGAATTCATCCTGCTTTGGTCTAGGGCCGGATCGACTGCCTGTTGGTCGATTACGAAGTAATTCCCGAAGGTTTTCGAGAATGGTATCATCATCGAATTCTGCCATGGCTTATGTTTCGGGTATTTTTCTTCCTCTTTTTTTCTTTTTTTTTTTTGCTGTATGATAACAAGTATTTGGGATCGTCTCGATTAATGGAAATCAAGAGCCGAAGCTCTGATACCACAAATGATACGTGTTTGATAGCGGAAATAACGAACAAAGATATATTCGACAAACTAGACCTATAGCTTGACGAATTACGAGACCAAGCCAAGACCTATTGACTCGAACTCAAGAACTAAGCTAGAAACGCGTCTAGACAATAGCTCCAAACACCAGAATTGTACTCGACAATTACAAGTAAGTTTAGAGAATTTTTTGTGAAAACTTGGATGCCATTCTTATTCACGTAACTGGCTTAAATAGCCTACAAGAGACAATTGAAAGGTCCATTAACCTCCTAAGATTAGCTGGCTTATTTAAGGAAACTTATTAGCTAATTACAATCATTAACTTACCAACATAAATAGGACTAGAATACTAACAGGAACATTGATGATTGCCACACCTTTTATTTAGCTAACAAAAGTAAAACAGCTTAAAGGAAAAACATTACTCGACCCGTCACTCGACCCATGACAACAAGCAAACACAACGAGCCCTCGACCCCAAATAATAAACGTCCCCTCCCATGCTTGTATCAACCAGTGAGTCACGACGATCGATGACCGCATCAAAAATCTAGTGCGAACTTTGTTCGATATAAAACCCAAATTTGATTCATATGTTTCATTCAATTAAAAACTTTTATTTTGGAAACCCCATTCATACCCCAAAACTGAAATGTTGGAAACAACTAACATTGACTCACTTCAATTATTCGACAAATTGGCATAATAAAGTTGTGTACAATTGAGGAGTAAGGACTCATTTGTAAACGTAAGGTTAAATCTTAATAGTGGAATTCTTTGTTAATCATTGAACCTGTTTTTTGGAGAAGTGCGATAATGATAACTAAAAGATATGATGATACCGAGAGTTGACATTTATTTGGAGTAATTGAGTGAAAAACGTGCTAAAATTGATAAATGGAGGCACTAAGAAAGTATTTCTTAGAGTGTTTCTTTTGTAAGAAAAAAATAAGGTTATCTGGTAGGATTTTAAAAAATAGAGGGTTACCTTGTAGAAAATTTTATAATTCAATTGGTCACATCACATACTTAACAGAAAACTTGACGGAAAAAATAGTTAAGGGTCACGCCAATACATATTAATAGAGTTGAGGGTTACCACATGTGATCTTTGAAAAGTAGGGTTACCACGTAAAATTTGAAAAAACACAGGTTACCATATAGAAAAACCCATTTTTTTTAATGTATATCCAATGATGGATAAATATCACCTATGATATTTATCGTGGGTTAAGCTCTTTCTTTACGGCTTTACACGAAGTACTTGCAAAATTATCTCGTACAAGAAAGAATAGTGGTAGTAATAATACGTTCATACGCTTATAATGGAAAGTCTTATACGAGATTCATCATTCTATAACAAGCTTATTAACGTGTGTGCACACGTTATAAAAAACCGAACTTATAAATGTATAGCTAACTCAACTTGCAATTTGGAATAATCTCATACAAGAAAGAGTTGTGTATAACTAATCAACTTCAATACTTCATTAACTATTTTGCTTATGTACATGAATTTAATCTAATTTTAATTTAGATATAAATGAAGTTTAGTCATCCTTTTCTATTTATCTCCAGAAAACCAGTCACACAAATAGCAACAGCCAAGTATCAGACAATCTTGGAGCACCCCGTGGAGCCGAAAATCCTACTATAATCGACGTTCAATCATCATCCGATCCTAAAAAATATCGAAAAGTTTCAATACTACCCCTCATTTTCCTAATATTCTTTGAGGTATGTGGAGGACCCTTTGGGGCTGAAGACACTGTACGAGCAGCCGGACCTTTGCTAGCCTTAATCGGGTTCTTAGTAGTACCGTTTGTATGGTCTATGCCCGAGGCCTTAATCACAGCCGAAATGAGCACAATGTTCCCTGAAAATGGAGGGTATGTTGTATGGGTTTCAGCCGCTTTAGGCGAATACTGGGGTTTTCAACAAGGGTGGATGAAATGGTTAAGTGGTGTTATTGATAATGCTTTATATCCTGTTTTATTCCTTGATTACCTGAAATTAGTAATTCCTGTGTTTAGTCATGGTTATCCAAGGGTTTTGGCTATAATCGTTTTGACGGTTGCCCTGACTTATATGAACTATAGAGGGTTAACAATTGTCGGGTGGACTGCTGTATTTTTGGGTGTCGCAAGTATGCTTCCTTTTGCTCTAATGGGTTTTATTTCAATTCCGAAACTGAAGCCTTCAAGGTGGTTAGTGGCTGATGTTCATAGTATAAAATGGGGTTTATATCTCAACACTCTATTTTGGAATCTACATTATTGGGATTCAATTAGTACCCTTGTCGGAGAAGTGCATAACCCGAAAAAGACGCTTCCAAAGGCATTGTTCTACGCTCTCATCATCGTCATTTGTGCGTATTTCTTTCCTCTTTTAACTGCCACTGGTGCAATCCCACTTAACAGGGATTCATGGACCGACGGTTACCTAGCTGAGGTGGCAAGGAGCATTGGGGGGTCATGGTTGTGTTGGTGGGTCCAAGTAGCAGCCGCCTTGTCCAGCATGGGAATGTTTCTAGCCGAAATGAGCAGTGACTCGTTTCAACTGTTAGGCATGGGAGACCGAGGAATGCTACCTCAAATATTTTCAAAAAGATCTCGTCATGGAACCCCTATACTTGGGATAATATTCTCGGCTTCTGGTGTACTTGCACTATCATGGATGGAATTTGATGACATTGTGGCAGCGGAAAACTTCTTGTATTGTTTCGGAATGATACTGGAATTTATTGCGTTTTTGGTGTTGAGAATTAAACATCCAGACCTTGATAGGCCTTATAAGATACCTATAGGAAGAGTTGGGTGTATTTTGATGTGTATTCCTCCAACTGCGCTAATATGTTTGGTTTTGTCGTTTTCGTCAGTCAAAGTGTTGGTTGTCAGCCTTATTGCTGTGGTGATTGGGCTAGTTTTGCAGCCTAGTCTTCTGTATGTGAAGAAGAGAGGATGGGTGAAGTTCGCTACGAGTGCATCTCTTCCCGATCTTCGATTTCGAGTTCATGCTGATGAGAGTATCGGATCCTTGGCTACTTAGTAACAAGAGGCTAACTCAGGAAAAGGAGTTAATGATTTATGCATGTGTATGTGTATGAAATGTAAAGTACGAGAATAAGGTGTAACGAATGTTGATGATCTATATTTTTGACATTTGCTAGGTTGTATTTTCCAGGACTCTAACCAGATTAATCTCTTTTATGGTAAGGTATATGTTCATCGTCTATCAGGGGCGGACCCACGTGGGGTCCTATGGGGTCACATACCACACCTAAAAAAAAATCAAAAAAAGCAAAAATCTGGAAAAATTTGAACAAAACATCCTTCCTCAATCCTCATTATCTCATTATACATTTATACCACATAATAAGAAAGTAAGAAACAACTTTAAACCTCCACCACCCAACTCCCAAGCCACCCACTTGTCGGCCCACCGGCCACGACACCGCCGTCCACCGCAGGCTGCCAGTTCAGCCGCCCACGGCCCACCCAGTCCAGCCTCCCACGGCCCACCCAGGTACTAATTGTCTAATTACCCCCAATTTAATTTCTAACTTGCATACCCTAAATTTGTAAATCTCTAATTCGATTTTATATTTGTATTCTTGAAAGTTGTAATTGTGTGCTTAATTAGACATGTTTCTTTGAATTGTTCTAATTGTTATGTGTTTAATAATTTAATTAGACAATTTAATTGTTTTTTACTTGTTTCATTGTTTGTATAATGTATATGGACATATGGTTCATGGTTGTCTACTTGTTTTACTTGTCTTTGAAATTTGAATAGTTTCTTTGAATTGTCTCCTATTCTTATATTGGTGTATGTAATTAGTGTTTGTATTGTTGTTTGTAATTAGTTGAAGAAGATGAGGAAGAATAAAAGTATTCTAGACTATTGGAGTAAGGAAAAAAAGTCCCAAAAATCATGTTTATCGTCTACACCATTATCAAGTGAACCTCAAGACACTAATGAAAGCGAGCAAGATGAAGAACACTCGTCACTAATTAAGGATGAAAGTTGTGATCCAATACAAGTAGAGAATCAAAGTGAGCAATGCAATAAAACACAAGTAGACAATCAAAGTGAGTTAGAGTCTTCTTTCACCTCTTCTCATGATGAAGAAATTGAAGATGAACTTGATCTTTTGCTACATGATCCGGGAAAACGAAAACCTATTTCATCTTATCCGGTTAATGATCGAGATGATGTAAGAAGAGGATTTATCGAGAAGATGCGTTGTACACCGAAACCAATTGAAAATTTCCCTCAAACATATGATAGTGGCAAAATGCGTCGCTTTCAAGCTCATTGGTATGTTACTTATGATTGGCTTGAGTAGAGTGAGAAACTTGATACAACTTTTTGCTTTGTTTGTTACTTGTTTAAGGAAAATGTTCTCCCGGTAGAGATTCATTTGTGGAGGAAGGGTTCAATAAGTGGAAAAATGCAAATGAAAGATTTAGGAAACATGTTGGTGATGTTGGAAGTGCTCACAATCAAGCAAAAGAAAAATTTGATCATTTCATAAATCAAAAAACTTCTATAATAGAAAAGGTTGACAAAGTAAGTAGCAAAACCAAGGCCACTTACAAGGCTCGCTTAGTATATTCTCTTCAATGTTTGAGATTTCTTTTGAAACAAGGTTTAGCATTTCGTGGTCATGATGAAAAAGAGAGTTCAAATAATAAGGGAAATTTTCTTGAACTTTTGGAATGGCTTGCGGGAAGATGTGAAAGTGTTTCTAAAGTTGTTCTCACTAGTGCTCCGGGTAACCGCCAAGCTACATGCCCTAAAATCCAAAAAGATCTTATTAAATGTTGTGCAAAAGAAACTACTAGGCTCATTATTAAAGATCTTGATAATGATTTTTTTACAATATTAGCCGATGAGTCTTGTGATGTCTCTAACAAGATACTTCCGGTTGCAACGGCAAGTGTGGAAAGAGTGTTCTCCTCAATGACGTTTGTGAAAAATAAGTTGAGAAATAGAATGGGCGATGAACTATTGAACTATTGTTTGGTTCCATTTATTGAGCGAGACGTTTTTGTACAAGTAAGTGATGATGATATCATTAATCGCTTCCAAAACATGAAATCTCGTCGAATGGTATTAGATTAACTCTTTAATTTTGTGTTACATTGATGTTATTTTGATAATGTAATGTTGAGTTGATGACGATGAAATTTATGTAATAAAACTTTATATTTTTTTTCCACTTTTTATTATTGTGCCACCCCTTTTAGTAATTTCTAGGTCCGCCACTGTCGTCTATAATCGATTATGTTTAGCATTGTGCTGCTCGTGCCTTTGTGTGTAATTCTCTTATGTTCTCGTATATGGTACTTCCTCGGTTAAAGTGAATAGTTTACATTTGCTTTTTTTTTGTGAGGGGAAAGAAAGCAAGTGTAATCTATTAAATTGACTGAGACACAAAGAGTAGTAGACTTAGCAAGGGGGCAAAGTTTCCGCCCAATGTGCAATTTAGACCTTTTTTTTACATGTCATATAAGTTAGTAGGGTAATTAAACATAAATTTAAGTCTGCTCTAGGGTTTCCCTATGAGAGTTATGTCATCGTACTCTACATGATTCATCCTTCTTTCTGAAGGCTTCCTCCTGCGTCTTCGCGCGTAAGGCTTATTTTTCTCTGGTTCGTTTCTCTCTTTTCTAGTTTGTTTTTGTTGTCTTTTCTAGTTGTTCTTTTTGCGAGGGCAGTCATGTATTCTAGGGCAGAAAATTCGAGTAAGTGGAAGGGGAAAAGTGTGGCGAGTGAAGTGGTAGATGAGGGAAAGACCAATATTATGTTGATAGGCAGAATCTGAACAACGAAAGCCATTAATGCGAAGGCGGCAATTGAATCTATGATCAGGCTATGGAATGTGAAAGGGATAATCGAGGGGAGCCTCATTGATACGCGAAACAAGATCTTTACTTTTAAATTCTCGGAGGTGAAGGACAAAAATAAAGTTCTTGAGGGTCAACCATGGCACTTCGACATATTCATATGGTGTTTCAATGATCCTATTGAGGATGGTAAGATTTAAGACACACCATTATTCCATGTTCCGGTGTGGGTGAGGGTTTATGACCTACCTCTCAAAAGGAGAGTCAATCTAGAGAATATTCGTCAATTAGGGCAACAATTGGGTAGTTTTGTGGGGATCGATGAGACAATATCTCCGGAGATGGAAAGGGCGATCCACATTCAAGTCCTTCATGACGTTAGGAAATCTCTTAAAAAGGTCGTTCGCACTAAATTGCCACAAGGAAGGACGATAGAGTTCGACGTGAAGTATGAGCGTATTCCTACGTTTTGCTACGGGTGTGGGGTGCTAGGACATGGTGAAAAAGACTGTGAGGAAGGACCGTAGGAAGATGATGAATTAAATTTTAACGAACGCCCAAGAGCCTCGCCGTGGAAAGCTGTCAAAACTACAACGGAGCCAAGAGCAAATTGTTCACAGACGCTTGATGCAGCTTTTGAACATAAGTTTAATAAGAGAGAGGAAGACGTTATTGCAAGTATGATTGAAAAACTACAAACAATTGCTATTAAGACTAAAGGTAATACAAATACTCGACCATCTTCAGTGTCAAATATCATGTATGAGGTGTCCAAGTAGTTGAATGCGGTGGGGGTTGGGAGCTTAATGGTGGACTGTATGGAGACTAATGGATATGGAGAAGGTGAAGGGGGAAGAAGGACCGAGGGCAGGAACGAAATTAGCAGGCATTTGGGCAGCGAGTTTGGCGGAATAAAAAATGAGAAGAGTAGGGATGATGTTATACCTAACAAGGGGGAGGTAGGGAGGTAAGCGAGAACCTGGAGGACGCTGGAATAAATGGAGACTGGAGGGCAGGAAGGAGGGAGAGTGAAGACGGTGCTGGAGACAAGGAGTAGGCAAGAATTGGGAAGCTTAGAGGATGTGGGTTCGAAGATGGCTCGTGTTACTGATATCATGGGTGTAAGTTCACCCAAGGCGGAGGTTGAGGGATCTCAACCCCGCCGGGCATTATGAAACTCTTGAGCCTTAACTGCAGGGGGTTGGGCAACCCCGATGTAGTAGGCGGGTTACGTTGTCTCTTGCGTAGAAAAGGCCCTACTTTTATCTTTCTTTGTGAAACAAAACTCAGTAGTATAGACATGCAAAGGGTCCGAGCAAATTTCACCGAGTATGAGGGAATGAAAGTGAATAGCATGGGTAGGGCGGGGGGTCTGGCTTTTCTTTGGAGGTGCGATGTGTCTTTCGATCTGCGTCCGCTCATCATATGGATTTTGATATACATGGGGAGGGGGGCTGATGGCGAGTTACGGGTTTCTATGGGTGGTTGGGGGTTAATGACAGACATCTCTCGTGTCAACTTTTGCGTTTGTTGGCTTCCCAGAGGATGTAGCCTTGGATATGCATTGCGGGTTTCAATGAGATAATATACCCTAATGAAATGAAAGGGGGTTGTCGTCCTCAATGACAAATGAACAATTTTAGGGAGGCTCTTAATGATGGTGAGTTGAAGGATGTTGACTTTGAAGGATATGAGTTTACTTACGATAATGGGCAACAAGAGACGGATAATAGACAGTCACGGATCGACATGGATATGGCCAATCATGGGTGGATGGAACTATTCCCAAGAGCACGGCTTTATCATTTGAATCGAGAATGGTCGGATCATGCGCCCATTATGCTAGTTTTAGACCGTATGGAGCAGGAGGAGAGACTGAAGAGCAAAATTTTTCGTTTTGAACAAATTTGGGTGGGAGAAGAGGGATGTGGAGAGGCTATAAAGAGAGTGTGGGAAAGGGAGAATGGAAACCTTCTTGATACCTTAAATCAATGCTCCAAAGAGTTGCAAGAATGGAAGAGGGTTAGTATTGACAAAATTGTTCGAGACTTGCGGGCTAAGAGAACGAAATTGAAGCGTCTAAACGAGGGAAATAGATCGAGGTGGGCTGTTCGTGAGCGAAAAAAGGTCGTGAAGGATATTGTTCACTTGCAAAGACATGAGGAAATCTTTTAGCGCCAGAGGTCGAGAGCTCTTATGGTTGAAAGATGGAGATAGAAATACTAAATTTTTTCACAGAAAGCGGGTCAAAGAAAGAAGAAAAATACTATTATGCGTTTGGTGGATGACGATGGCAGAATTCACGAAGGCACGGAAGCAGTTACGAAAGAGGCTTTATCTTATTTTGAGACTCTGTTTTCCACAAGCTCACCTAGCGGTTTGAGTCTCTGTTGAATGTGGTTGAAGGCAGCGTGTCGAGTGATATGAATGAGTTGCTGAAGGCGGAGTATACGAAGGAAGAGGTTATAAATGCGCTTAGCCAAATGCACCCCCTTAAGGCACCAGGCATCGATGGGATGAACGGGCTTTTCTACCAAACCTATTGCCACATAGTGGGTGACACGGTCATAAAGACGGTGTTAGGTATCCTTAGGGGAGAGCCGTTTCCGGAGGGTCTTAATAAGACTATCATTGTGCTAATCCCGAAGAAAAAGGCCGCGACAAAATAACAGATTTCCGACCGATTAGTCTTTGTAGTGTTATATATAAAATTATCTCGAAATTTCTTGCTAATAGGTTGAAACTTTTTTTGCGAGAGATTGTGGCCGAGAACCATTCAGCCTTCACGCCAGGTAGGTTAATTACTAATAATATTCTTGTCGCTTTCGCGTTATTTCATCACATGAAAAATGATAGGAGTAGTACGGGTCATATGGCACTGAAATTGGACTTGGCAAAAGCCTATCATAGAGTGGAATGGGTTTTTTTGGAGGGGGTCCTTCACCGGATGGGCTTTGACCGAGGTTGGATTGAGAGAGTAATGATATGTGTAACTACGGTTTCCATCTCGATTATTATCAATGTACAACCCTCAAATGAATTTTGACCAAGTAAAGGCCTATGGCAGGGAGATCCCTGTTAGGTTCATATACCTACTCATAAGACTCTTCTTATGATATACTAATTAACTCTGTAATTAGTGCATGCAAACTATATAAAATAAAGATAAGAAGAAAAACTTGTTTCTTCACATTGGTTTTGGACGAAATTGGCAAAAGTAAGACTCTCTAATAACTCAAATATTGATATAGTAGAACAATATAAGAGTACCCTTATAATTTACTAACAATGCTATTACTACACTAGTAATCTTATTAGTAATTGTAAGAACAAGGTTATATGAAACTTCTTAAGTTTCTTAGCTTATGATTTCTAGTGAGAAGTTGTATATTTTTGAAATATGAGATGAAGTCTGAAATAAGAAGAAAACTTCATCTTATTTCTAACACCATAACCGGCCAAGCATGCAAAGAAAGAGGAGATCAAGGTATTAGGGTGGCTATAGGTATTAGGGTAGTAATCATGGTGTTTAAGCTTTGATTAGAACATTTAATCAAAAGCCTAAACCCTACCCTCCACCTTGCAAAATCGGTGCACCCATGTTAACATGGGTGTCCATTTTATTTTTTGTGATTTTGTCAATCGTCACATATGTGACATGTGACATGTTACATGGACTTAGCTTATAAATGTGCATTTAACTAATTTAAATGAAATTTCATAACAAATAAATTAAACTTAACATTTTAAGTAATAATTTATAATCACATATATATATAAAATGGGTCATTT
The DNA here is from genome assembly GCA_022085475.1 of Heliosperma pusillum. Lineage (NCBI taxonomy): Eukaryota > Viridiplantae > Streptophyta > Magnoliopsida > Caryophyllales > Caryophyllaceae > Heliosperma > Heliosperma pusillum. The sequence goes on along the minus strand of JAIUZE010024218.1, from coordinate 11,659 downwards.
CATATTTGGTTAATATGATCTACAACTAATTGTAATCATAATCAACCAATCATGCTTATCTCAAATGTTTCATAAACATTAAGCATTCTTAGTAATATAACAATTAAATTACTAAGTTGAATCTTATTTAATCATATTACAATAAGATATAATTATCACTAATTATACAAACTTGTTCTATTTAAGGGATTAAATAATCTGTATCGTTATACAATTAATTAATATTCTTGATTAGAGAATCGTCCTTTCGGTGTGACCTCAAGGGATCAACTGATCACCACCATCATACGATAATAACGTCAAACTCTAGTAAGCCAATCGTTGCCGATTAATGTGACCACTTGACTCTAATGTTAATCATCCCTTTGCATTCTTGTTATTAAAATTTAATTAAGTGATCGCACTATTGTTGAGGACACTTACTCAAACAATCTCCCACTTGTTTAGAGTAAATCTCATATGTGGAATTCATCTATATGGCATTCCTTTGAAGCTCGACATCCTTAGAGAAGATCAAGACATTCTTGGTCTCGACCGACTTCTTTTGGGCAGGTCTCATAGGCCTCCCTTACGGCGTTAGTTGAACTCGCATTAGGAGTGGTGGGATAAGCCTTGGTGAGGTAACGATGATTACCATCACCTTCAGTGGCTAGGCAAACTTGCCCATTCCAATCCGCGAAATTTAGAACCATTCTTTTCGAGTTTGTATCGATCCATAAAGGATCTGGTTAAGCCACGATACATTGGTGAGTTGAGGTACGGCAGGTCGAACCTCGTTATCGTTTGCCAACATTGCGAATAAAACAAGTTTGACTACAAAATTGGAGAAAAAAGAAATGTCAGCATCTATCGTTTTAAACACTTGTAAACATTTTAAACAAGTTTTGCATTTATATAATGACCTCTACCCAATTATACAAACGATTCAGAGACCCAAGTTTTATATCAACTCGGGTTTATGTGAGCCACGTACTCGATGACCTTTATTAATATAATATGGTGGGTTAACTCTTTAACCGATTCTACAATTAGAACTCTTGGTCGATGAAATACCATTATTGTCATATTAGCCCGGAACACATGGGGCACAGACCCTAATCTTTCCGTTGAGAACAACCTAATTTCGATGTAATAACAATTTATTACCCCACTTACCCAACGTAAAAAGAAATCAGCTCGGTGAGCCGAGCCTACTACCTAATGAAATTGGGATTCATGGGTTCTACTATTTGTCAAGGCTAAATCTCAATTAATAAAATAGAGGTCAAGTCAATTTATTATCTATCTTCTTTAAATAAACTAAATTGGTGATCTATCGATAATTATAATTGACACGGTCGATTACTCGATAAAATGCAACCATAAAATAAATTCCTAGTATGGCCCTCGTATAAATAGAAAATCAAATAATCTATTTACAAAGATAAGAAGGAAAACTTGTTTCCTCACATTGGTTTTGGACGAAATGGGCACAAGCGTAAGACTCCTTCTTACTCTTGTTCTTGAGCTTAAGATGGAGAGATGATCTTCGTAGTTCCAAGTGTAAGAACAGTCCAATTAGTTGCACCAAGACACTTCATAATCACTCAAATATTGATATACTAGAAAAATATAAGAGTACCCTTATAATTTATTAACAATGCTATTACTATACTAGTAATCTTATTAGTAATTGTAAGAACAAGGTTATATGAAACTTCTTAAGTTTCTTAGCTTATGATTTCTAGTGAGAAGTTGTATATTTTTGAAATATGAGATGAAGTCTGAAATAAGAAGAAAACTTCATCTTATTTCTAGCACCATAACCGGCCAAGCATGCAAAGAAAGAGGTGATTGCTTTTTGCTTTTTTTTTTTGCCTAATCAAGGTATTAGAGTGGCTATAGGTATTAGGGTAGTAATCATGGTGTTTAAGCTTTGATTAGAACATTTAATCAAAAACCTAAACCCTACCCTACACCTTGCAAAATCGGTGCACCCATGTTAACATGGGTGTCCATTTTTTTTTTTTTGTGATTTTGTCAATTGTCACATATGTGACATGTGACATGTTACATGGACTTAGCTTATAAATGTGCATTTAGCTTATTTAAATGAAATTTCATAACAAATATATTAAACTTAACATTTTAAGTAATAATTTATAATCACATATATATATAAAATGGGTCATTTCATATTTGGTGAATATGATCTACAACTAATTGTAATCATAATCAACCAATCATGCTTATCTCAAATATTTCATAAACATTAAGCATTCTTAGTAATATAACAATTAAATTACTAAGTTAAATCTTATTTAATCATATTACAATAAGATATAATTCTCACTAATTTAACAAACTTGTTCTATTTACGGGATTAATTAATCTGTATCGTTATACAATTAATTAATATTCTTGATTAGAGAATCGCCCTTTCGGTGTGACCTCAAGGGATCAACTGATCACCACCGTCATACGACAATAATGTCAAACTCTAGTAAGCCAGTCGTTGCCGATTAATGTGACCACTTTACTCTAATGTTAATCATCCCTTTGCATTCTTGTTATTAAGATTTAATTAAGTGATCGCACTATTGTTGAGTACACTTATTCCAACATCCTTTATCTCCGTATTTATTTATCCTATGCGCGGAAGTTCTGTCGGGTTTAATGACAAGGGCGATGGAGACGAGAGCTTTTCATGGGCCGGGTTGCTCGAAAAGCACCTGAGGTGGCCCATTTACTCTTCGCAGACGATAGCATATTTTTTGTGAGAGCCACCGATATTGAAGCAAGTAGAGTGCATGGCATCTGAATTGTTATAAAAGGGCGTCTGTTCAAATGGTGAACTATGGGAAGACCACAATTTCTTTTAGTCGGGGCACGAAAGAGACTAGTAGAAGGGGAATACCGGGCTGTTTAAGGGTGAGGGCGGTCGATGAGCATGACAGATATCTGGCTCTTCCGACGGTGGTGGGGCAATCGAAGGGTGTTCTTACCAAAATTATAAGGGACAAGTTGAGCATGAAACTACAAGAATGGCACGGGAAGCTATTTACGAAGGGCGGTAGGGAAATTTTGATAAAGGCAGTTGCCCAATCATTTCCTACGCATGCAATGAGTGTCTTCAAGCTACCGAAGAATTTTTTTGATAAACTTCGCTCTATTGTCTCTCGGTTTTGGTGGGGTGCAGAGAGAGGTAAAATAAAAATCCCTTGGCTTGCTTGGAATAACTCTGTAAAGCGAAGAGTCTTGGGAGTCTCTGTTTTCGAGACTTTCATGACTTCAATTTGGCCCTCCTTGGAAAGCAGGCTTGGCGATTAGTGGTGGAGCGGAGTATCATGATGGTTCGAGTCTTGAGGGCTAGGTATTTCCCAACATCTTCGTTTCTAAAGGCGGAAGTGGGCAATAATCCTCGCTATACTTGGCGTGGAATTTGGGAGGTAAAGAAGGTATTGGGGTTGGGGCTTCGAAAACGAATCGGTAACGGTTTTAGTACGGAGGTCTAGAATGATCCTTGGGTTGTGGGCTCACAAAACCGGAAGATTTTGTCACCTCGAACGGATGCTGATCAACGAATGCTAGTGGCGGAACTATTTACTGAGGATGGCCAGAACTGGAATACTCATAAGGTTATAGCTCTTTTTCTTACTTTCGAGCATGATAGAATTTTGAATATGCGAGTATGCATCTCAAAACCCGAGGATATGTGGTGCTGGGATCTTGAAAAAGACGTTGTTAACACCGTTAAATCTGCCAACAAAGCGTTGGTGGGGGACTATGGGGATGAGGATGGTCAATCGGAGAGATCGAAAGAGAAATGGCTATGGAATGGTATGGAGAGCCAAGGCCACGAGTGAAGTCGTTTTTTTGGCAATTTTGTAATGAAGCCCTAGCTACTAGAAGAAATCTAGCTACCCGGATTAAAGATTTAGATGTTGGATGCCCGGTGTGTGGTTCGGCGGTGGACACTTGTCTTCACCTAGCTATGGGGTGTAGATGAGTGGGAGGGATATGGGAAGGGTTTGGAGTGGAGATGAGATCGGTGGCGGGTGCGGGAGTGGGTGGGGGAAGTATAGAAGGAGCTTGACATGCATTGACGGGAGAGAGTTGTTTATGGTGGTGTGTTGGGCAATATGGGAAGCTCGAAACAAATCAATTTTTAAGCAGGATGGTGTGAATGGAGAGAGATTGATCAGAAGGGTGAGAAACGTTATGAGGGAGACGCGGGGAGATGAGGTAGAGGAGGCTGGTAGGACGGTGAAAGAGGGGAGAATGGCGAAGGTTTGGCGGGATGAAAGGCAATGTCGGAAGGCAGAAGGGTCGGGGGTAGGGGTATAGTGGTTAGTGTAGATGTTGGAACAAAGTAAGGTTGTGGGATAGGCATTGGAATCATATGTAGGGACGGCGAGGAGAAGGTGTTGTGGGGAATGACGACTCGACAGCCCAAGTGCCGAACACCTCAAATGGCAGAGGCGGAAGCTGTTCTCGAAGGTATCCAAGAAGCGGTTTGGCGTGGCCAGAGATAAATCATCGTTGAAAGTGATTACAAGGAAGTCATTGCGGCCTTGAAGGGACAAACGAAGGGAAAGAGCGATTTCTATCTTGTTATCGAAGATGTTTTGCAAGCTTGTAGTAGTTTACTTTCAGTTTCATGGTCTTATATTAGTCGGAAAGCTAATCGAGTTGCGCATGAACTAGCTCATCTCTGTCCTATGGGCTCAGTGACACGCTTCTCATATGCGTCTGTTCCGAGTAGTGTTGTGGATTTGATTGCTAATGATGTTATTAATATGATATAATCCCATGATGGGATTTTCTTCAAAATAAAAACATAAATTTGTACTATACTCGAGGGATTTGATTGGCCTATTGGACCCCTTTTGCCATCCAACGGGGAGATTCTGAAATTGCATAGGCTTGATTTTATCAAATAGAAGAGTATTGGAAACAAGTTATAATGAAGATGTCTTGCCTTCTTACCCCAAAAGACGCCCGATTGGAATACCAATATGACTTGTGTTAACTCCTAGAAGTTAAATTGAAGCTCATAATCGGTTGAAGATCACAGGTTGTTTAGAATTAACATGTGAGATAACTAATTAATAAATATGAATACAGTTCTAGTTAATGCAACAACTAACCATGAAAAACAAAGGGATCATACGTCGTCACTGTGTACACCAATCAACCAGTACATACCTCTTTGTTTTTCTCGGTTAGAGACTTCGAGTATATGACTTGTCGGGTGCTAAAGAAACTACTCAGTTAACCATTAAAACCGTAAAATGATCATATATAAACACATATGCAATCTTAGAGTGATTCAACTTTTATCAAAATGAAAAAATATATTGGAGTATTTTTTTGGCGGGGAAGTGGCAAATAGGCCCAAAATGTTTGGTACTATTTGTAATTTAATCTCATATCTTTCTATTAGTGCAAATTAACCCTATTAGTTGTGTTTGATGTGCAATTAAGCCAATTGAATATAATCCGGTAAACTTTGACACCGGAAAAAACGACATGGCACCGGAAACATAACAGGATAGTAGGATTATTTAATTAACTAAAAAAGAAAAACACTTAACATAGGTTTATATCCTCCATCATTTCTTATTTTTTATGTTTATCTCCTCCATCATTTTCTTCCATCCAGACTCCAGAGTAGTTTAGCAGCCATGTTGTATAATAATAATGACTTAAAAAACTTGACGCTAGACAGTAACAAATTAGTATTTTAAAAAATATGTATCTGAATTTTCCCCAAATTTTCATTTTTCAGTTGAGGAGGTACTTGGGTAGCCTTTTAGTTAAGAAATAATGAATGACATATGACAACGAGACTTTGACTAAAGCAAAAAAAAATTGAAGTGAAAATGGTGAAGGTGCATGAATCGAGGAATGAGGTAAAAATTTGTGAGGAAGAGAGGTATGGGACGTGGGAGGGGGTGAGTCATGACTAGTGATGACAATGTGTTGGGTCTAGTAAGACCCAGACTTGGGCCCAAAATCGACACCTTTTACCCTGGAGCCGAATCCGACCTGGCTATAAGGTCTAAAATCAATGGACCCATACCCAACCCATATGGGTATGGGTAGAATCCGGGCCTACCCACGGGTCTCGGGTCTCATCGTAAGATAACCATTTTTAATTTTTTAGCTTTTGTAGGCCTTTGAGACTTCTCATGTGCAAAGTACAAAGTATTTAGAAATTTTCTACATGTTACCCCTCAACTTTCCGACTTTTTACGTGCTACCCCTACACTTTTTTAAAACATCATCATTACCCCTAAATATTCTAATTAGCACTAAGCGTGACCCTAAATCTGATTTTTGTCAAGTAATCTATATTTTAGGCGTTAAGTGATGACTAGACTATGCTTATGTGGACCTTTTGTTGTTTGTTTAATTAACTAACATTTTTCTTCAATATTTCCACAATTTTCCTCCAAATAGCTTTACTTAATTTCCTTGTTTATTATCACATATGATGAGATGTTTTAAATACCGCAAGTATACGACCGAAGTTGTAGCACTTGAGGGTCGATTTCCACGGAGAGCAATGTGAGTACTAGTCGGTTTCAAAGAATGTTAGCAAAGTCGATAAAAGTGGAAGTTTGATTTTAACTAGTGACAACTAAGTGAAATAAGTAAGATTTGGACTAAATTGCGAACTAAACAAATAAGTTAGGGAAAAGACAGGATTAATTCAAGATTAAGGTAACTAGGTTCCGATCAAGTCTTAGTTCATAGGTTACTGTTGGAGCCAGTGTCCTCCACAGTTAGTGCAATAACATAAATAAATCTCTGTAGGTTCACAGGGTATACTTTGTATAATAATCAGTTGATTAACGTTTATCAATAACGGTTGGCTTGCTAGATAAGTTTGACGTTATTGTCATACAGATGGCGGTGATCAATTGGTCCCTAAAAGTCACACCTATAGGATGTGTTTGAGAGATGTGATTAGTTGAGAAAATAATCATATTGATACCCTATTATATGACTAAAGGCTTAGTCATGTATTTGACTAAAAGGTTGTCCATGTGATGATGAACGATTATTAATAATGCTTAAATACAGTTAGACTGAGACGAATAACTGAGATTCGTAAATTGAATATACCTGTTATATTTGTTAATTGTTGTATATAATGTAAGCTAATTAAACATAAACCGTTATAATTAATTGGCAAATTATAAATATACGGATATTTATAATTAATGATGTATTATAATGTCGGTCCATGTAAAAACGACGATTATAATATATTACATTATATTGAAAGCTAAAATGACCAAAAACGAAAGTTTCCAGATATACTCGGTTTTTAGTCAATGGGTAGTTATTTTTGAGGAGACTAAATCTCCTCATATAAAACCCAATGTGCCGTGAGGAGCATAGATTGAGAGTGAGAAGCAGTAGAAAAATTCTAACCTAATTCTATTCTTTTCTCACTGGGTGCCTCCATCTCAACACACATCACAGAAAGAAAAAGTTAACAGTAGCTTTTTCACAAAACACAAACTTCTAGCAATTCAAGGGCATATCTCATACAGTCTTGGGTGCAACGATTAGGAGGATATCTACTTTGATATCTCTGTTCTTTACGCCAATTGCTAGGACCGGAGGTTGATTTCTAAATCTATACTCTTATTCTTGTTTTCATTTATGACTAGTATAATCAAGTTATTACTATTTCGTTATAATCCTATAATAATTGTATTGTGGTAATACCGATTTCCCACAAGTGGTATCAGAGCATAGGCCACGAAATTGTTTTAATTTGATTTCATAAACCGAAACTGTTTATGCCGCTGTGTTTTTGACTCGATCGAGGACTTTAGTGTCTCGATCGAGCAGTTTTTGTGAGTTTTTGGTCGATCGAGTACTTGTGTTCACTCGATCGAGCAGTTTTCTAAATTGTTTGGTCGATCGAGTACTTGTGTTCGCTCGATCGAGCAGTTTTCTCAAATTTTTAGTCGATCGAGTGATGTTTATACTCGATCAAGGTCCCTGTTTGTCGACTAGGAAGAATTAGTCGATCGAGTAAACAGTATACTCGATCGACACGTTTTCTTTACGATCGAGAGACTTAATTGGTTAATTTCTTCTCGATCGAGTACTTTACAGAATCGTATTTCCTTTCGAATTCGTTTTCATTTTGATTTATTTTGTTATTTTTAATCTATTAAAATAACATACAATAAATTAGTAGATGTTTTAATTTAATAAAGATTAGATTAAAATGAAAATGGAAATGATGTTGAATGAGTTTATCATTTGAAAGGATATTAATTTTTCCCTATTATGTCGATAAGGACCATTTTTGCCGAAAAATTTATGCTGAAAAAAAATTTCTGTTTTTTTTCCTTTGCTGTATTCAAAGTTTTTTGGGCCTTTAATTGTACATTATTCGGATTGTGTATAATTAATGTGAAACAGTTCACATATGCTAAATATCTTACATTTTAAAGCAGTTTGAAATGTTTAGGATTGTTCATTTTATCAGTAAAATGAATCGAGGTTGTAATTAATGTGGGTAATTACAGAATTACCACATAATTATAATCTATGTTAAAGGGTGGTTTGGATAATAAAACATCGTAATAAATGTATTATGTCTTGCATGTTTTATTTTAGTTGATGCTTTTATAATGTTTTTGGATTGTTTGAATGAATTTTAACGTTTTTACAATCAGTTGTAACTTAGTGTGGCCGTAGTAGATTGTGTTACCGTAATGATGGTAACATAGTCTTGGATGTATTTTGAGATCTCGAATCTCCATTATTTTTAGTTTTGGGTTTTTTGAAATTAGTATGTAATAAATAGGATCAATGTAATTTTATTTGTTGTAATTTCAAAGAAGACTAAAGATGGAGATTGGAGCTCACTCCCGCTACATGGACCAAGAAGGGTGATAAAGTCAAGCTTCGAGGGTCCAATCAGTTGGATTCCAAGTTGTATTTCATTCTTTTTGGTAGGATAGGCCACACTAGGACATGTTTTTCCTTTTACGTTTTTCATTCTCGTTTACTTTCCATTACATGATAGATAATTGCATCATATTCCGCCTAAACCAAACCACCTAAACTAATATATTGCATGAAAAATGATTCATTCAGTGTTGAATATTTTAAATCATGGACATACAGATGTCACTCGCTTTTAGGGCCATCACCTTAGTTAAATCATTCTCGAGTTGCTAGACATTCGTTCACTTAAAATGAATTAAAGTTAAGATGATGGAACCTTCCCCTATAAATAAAATTGAGACTAGTCTTTATAGGGAAAACTACTATGAACCCCTTCTTCGTCGGAAGTCATAATATGACCCCTTCTACGTTGGGTAAGTAGTGAGTGTTGACCTATTTTATCTCAACATTATAGTACGAGTAATAGACAGCGTGATTAGATGGACTAAAGATAGAATTTACAGAAATTTATCGACCAGAAATTCTAAAAGTAGAATTAGCCAAGAGGTTGGCTTATCAATTTACAGAAATTGAGTCTTGGGATAATTTATATAATTCTTGAGGGAGGTCAATTGTATAAATGCACGAGTCATCGAATTAAACAGTTTTTCATTTGACTCAAATTTTAAAACGATGAAACTTATCATATTTATTTTTCCCACAGTCATATATTCAGATATAACTGCTAATAACAAATGGTTGGCCATACTGATGACCCAATGCCAAGTGCCACGCTCGGACGTGAGTCCTGGCTTAAGATGTTCATGGACACTATGAATCAGTCAACGCGACTGAAGAATAACGTCCCACTTGCGTACTGGAGGGCTGGCATTACGAATGCTGCCATTGCGACGGTAAGCTCAGTACTTGACTGAGCCACTACCGCCAAACCCAGGCCCAATGCAGGGAAAAAGCAAATTAAATCACTTGCTTATAGTGATTTCGTAATGGAGGCTGGTGCGATAAAGAATGTACTCATATTTTTCAATGGAATCAAATTTGCAAAAGTCAATTCTTGCCCAAGGTGTCAAACAAATTTTCACCACGCTCTCTAACGAGCTCTCGAAAGCTCGAGGATCGTTAGCTGATGAGCATCCGGTCGCTTCTTTGAAGCAAAACTCCAGAGAGGCCAAGCAGTTAGCCCACACATTCTTGACATGATTGATAATGTCGAGAAACTGGAGGCACTTGGTTGCAAAATCGATGAGAAGATCGTCATAGACCGCGTTCTTCATTCACTTCATGATGGTTTTGCCCTTTTCAGGGCAAATTACTATATGAATGATATGAAGAAGAGTCTTCATCACCTCCACTCACTCCTTGTACAGACAGAGAGTGATCTGAAATTGAGTGGGAGTCTGAAACAGGACGTTCTCATGATTGCCAACAAGGGCAAAGGTATGGGCCAGGCTAAGGCTAACCTAGTTGTAGGGAAGCTGAAATTCAAAAAGCCAGGGCAAGGCAAGAGTGGGCCTGGTGAGACTAGCGGTAGCTCACAAGGCAAGACAAAGAGCGATGAAGGTAACGTGGAGTGCCACCATTGCCACAAGTTTGGGCATTGGAGGAGGAACTGCCTCGTGTACCGTGGAAAGACATAAAAGCAGGCCCGCGTCATCCTGTTGTATTCTTCTCCCTTTATTCATTGATTGAAGATTTAACCATTGCAGTTTTTCGGAACTTGGGTCTAGATACTTGTTTGTGGTTCTCATCTGTGCAAATCATTTGCAGGGCCAAGAAACATCACCAACTCTCGCAAGGGGTGATGTGGACCTGCGAGTGGGGAATGGAGCAAGAGTAGCTGCCGTTTCAGTGGGAACATATGTAATCCAACTCCCGAGTGGATTTGAGTTATTTCTGTATAACTGTTACTATGTACCCAGTTTATCTAAAAACATTATTTCTGTTTCCGTACTTGATAAGGACGGTTTTTCGTTTGTAATAAAGGATAATAGCTGTATTTTTTCTTTAAACGAAATGATTTATGGTAAAGCAGTTTCCATGAATGGGATTTATGTTTTAGATCAAACCACAGATATATTGCATGTGAGTAGTACGAAAGCAAAGGTTGGTGACAAAGATCAAACCTATTTATGGCATTGCCGTATGGGACACATAAATGAAAAACGCGTGAAGAAGCTCATTGATAATGGGACTATCTCCCCATTTGACTATGAATCTTTTGGCACGTGTGAATCATGTCTCATAGGCAAATTGACTCGAATTTCCTTCAAAGGTGTTGGAATGCGCGCTGCTGACCTATTAGGACTCATACATACTGATGTTTGTGGACCTATGTCAATCAACGCTAGAGATGGCTATAGATATTTTATCACTTTCACGGACGATTTGAGTAGATATGGATATGTCTACTTAATGAAGCATAAAAGTGAGTCCTTTGACAAGTTCAAGGAATTCCAGAATAAGGTTGAAAACCAACTGGATAGACAGATTAAAGCACTACGTTCGGATCGTGGTGGCGAATATCTTTCGAATGAGTTTGATCAACACCTCAAAGACTGTGGTGTAGTACTACAGTTAACTCCACCTGGAACACCACAATTGAATGGTGTGTCCGAACGGAGAAATCAAACATTGCTTGATATGGTTCGATCCATGATGAGTCACACGGTTGTACTGATTTCATTGTGGGTTATCTCTTTTGTCACTGCTCTAAGACTTAACCGAGCCCGTCTAA
>JAIUZE010024217.1:0-25916 GCA_022085475.1 Heliosperma pusillum | reverse complement strand
GTATTAGTTTAATCGAAACAATTCAAATATCTCAAGTGAGTGGAAAACGATTACATGGGCGTGTGACTCATGCCAAAGTCGAGTTTCGATTTTGTTACGAGATTTACGATGAGTCGGGAATTGTTAAATGACGTTCGGTTAAAACCGTAAACGTTATTCTTTAAATTCCGAATAAATTCAAAATAATTATATTAAATTATGATAAATCTTAATAAATCTAAATAAAAATAAATCAAAAATATTTTTTTTTAAATAAAATTTCGGTCTTCAAACTTATGAGACGAGTCGGGAAAAAGTCAACGGAAGTCAAAGTTGACTGAAAAGTCGAGAAAAGTCGAAGATGACTTAAAAGTCAAGAAAAGTTTAGGACGACTTAAAAGTCAGGAAAAGTCAATGACGACTTTTTAAAAAGTCAAGAAAAGTCAAAGACGACTTAAAAGTCAAGAAAAGCCAAAGACGACTAAAAACGGTCTTTTCATGAAATCTCTCAAAAATTCCAAATACGAACGCGGAATTTCAAAATACGACTCCGAACAAAAATTCCTATTTTAAAAACTTAATTTCTACTGAAAAGTGTTAGTAAATATTTTTACTAGAAAAATTGGGCACTTTTCGGGTTTTTTACAATCGTGATCTACTTTTAGTAGAAAACGATGAGCCTAAGTCATATAAAGAAGCAATGATGGGTTCTGACTCTGAAAAATGGCTTGAGGCCATGAAATCCGAAATGGAGTCCATGTACCATAACCAAGTATGAACTTTGGTTAATCCACCCGATGGCGTTAAAACCATCGAGTGCAAATGGGTCTTTAAGAAAAAGATTGACATGGATGGAAATGTGGATATATATAAGGCGCGACTGGTAGCCAAAGGTTTCAAGCAAATTCATGGTATTGACTATGATGAAACCTATTCTCCAGTAGCGATGCTTAAATCCATTCGGATTCTTCTAGCAGTTGCTGCATTTCATGACTATGAAATTTGGCAAATGGATGTGAAAACAGCTTTCCTTAATGGAAATCTGCAAGAGGATGTGTATATGACACAACCTGAAGGTTTCACAACACATGCTGGGAAGATATGCAAGCTTCAAAGATCCATTTATGGATTGAAGCAAGCATCTCGGAGTTGGAATCTTCGTTTTAACGAGGCAGTCAAAGAGTTTGGTTTCCTTAGAAACGAAGAAGAGCCCTGTGTGTATAAGAAGAATAGTGGGAGTGCAGTTGCATTTCTAATTCTTTATGTCGATGACATTCTCCTAATTGGAAATGACATTCCAATGCTGCAGTCCGTAAAAGACTGGCTTGGAAGTTGTTTTTCCATGAAAGATATGGGTGATGCAGCTTACATCTTGGGTATAAGGATCTATAGAGATAGACCTAACAGACTTATTGGTCTGAGTCAAAGCACTTACATAGATAATGTGATTCGACGATTCAATATGATTGACTCCAAGAAAGGGTTCTTACCTATGTCTCATGGCATCACTCTTAGCAAGACTCAGTGTCCTTCGACACTTGATGAGCAAGAGCGCATGAGTAAGATTCCCTATGCTTCTGCCATAGGTTCTATCATGTATGCCATGTTATGCACTCGTCCTGATGTAGCTTGTGCATTGAGTATGACGAGTAGATACCAATCTAATCCCGGTGAAGGTCACTGGACAGCTGCCAAAAATATCCTAAAGTATCTGAAAAGAACTAAGGATATGTTTTTGGTATTTGGTGGGGATGAAGAGCTCGTTGTAAGTGGTTACACCGATGCTATTTTCCAGACTGATAGAGATGATTCTCGATCTCAATCTGGATATGTCTTTTTGCTAAATGGTGGAGCTATTAGCTGGAAAAGTTCCAAACAGGACACTGTGGCTGATTCTACAACAGAGGCTGAGTACATTGCTGCTTCAGAAGCAACAAAGGAAGCTGTTTGGATTCGTAAATTTGTCACTGAACTCGGAGTAATTCCTAGCATTTCTGGCCCAATAGATCTTTATTGTGATAATAATGGTGCTATTGTGCAAGCCAAGGAACCGAGGTCACATCAAAAATCCAAACACATACTTAGAAGATATCACCTTATTAGAGAAATCATTGATAGAGGTGATGTGAAAATATGCAGAGTACCGACTGATGCAAATGTTGCAGATCCCTTAACAAAGCCTCTCCCACAGCCTAAACATGAGAGTCATAGAGCGACTGTTGGTCTAAGATGCATTAGCGAGTGGTCTTAGTCGTTTTATAAGGTCTTTGTTTTAGTGGGAGTTTATTTGACATGTTTAATTTGTTATATGTAACATTTACTTCTTTTATTCAATAAAATTAATATTATTTATGCAATTCATTTTATTGTTTAATTGAATGTTTGTTCCACAATAGTCTACATTGATTAAATAGATCACTAAGTACGTGACTTAGTTTTGGAACTCTATTTAGATGATGTATTCTATTATAGTCTCTAATCAGGGCATTAAATGGAACACTTGAATGCCTAAATGATTAGTATATGAGCTGGTTGATGATTATGTTCCTTAAGTCATGATATTGGGATATCAAACCAGGCATATGGGTACATGTTAGAGAACATGTATTAGACAGACCCGTTAAGAACTTTACTAAGGATTCGCTTAGTGTCAGTAAAGTTTCTTATCACTAGCTTGTAGTGAATATACAGTCTTTAGACCTGAGTTTTTCACTATTCTATACATGCTAAATAATTTGTTTTGACATTGCCAAACGCCAACCGTGACTGGTGGCTATAAAGACAATGCTTGGACTTATTATGGATCATGTGATGGGATGTGGTTAAACAAGATGGGATTTGTTCCTTCCTTACTGAAGGAAGTTTATTGTTTCTGGCATCTCGAAGAGTGTGAATTGTAAAATGCGTGGCCGCGCTCGGACGAGGTGATGGTCACTCGTCTGCTTTAACAATTCAACTCCGAGATTCGAGAAAAATGATTGAGGCATATAAGGTTGACACTTTTCTTACCTTAGTCTTGATTGGAGCAATAGAAACAAAAAGACATGTTTAATTGGACACAGTACAAGTGGGAGACTGTTGGATTTATGTCCCGAGTCCAATTAAGGTAACCCGGTTTATATTCTTTGTAACCGTAACGTTTTGCTAGAAGCCGCTTACGGACCGAGTATTAAATTGTTTAATGACTCGTGTAGAATTAAATTGGCCCATTGGGTCACATACAAGATGAATACGGTATTTCCTATTTACAGTTAAAGATAGAAATATGGAAATAGGGTTCTAATTGGATTAGGCCTAGTTGCGATTTAGGTAAGAGTTTAACTAGGAAACTGATTCTTTACCTCCCTATATATACAGAGATATAAGGGAGTCAGTTTTGATCATAATATTATTCTTTCTGTGAGAAATAATAAACCCTACCTTGTACTAGCATACAAATCGCATCTCCTGTTCATACGTGTGGATATTAGTGGAGGCACTACAATTGGGGTGCTCTTATTTATTTGTACCAGTTGGGTTATTTAGATCCGGTTCTTATTTTCTTATATTGCTGGATTTTATTGCTCACGGATTAATTCCGCTGCGAGGTAATTCGATTACTCTTTTACTATTTAATTCTGATTTCTAACATAGATATGGTCCTGGAAATTCGGTATTGAAATTGTTTTAAGTACTTTCGAATCCCTTCAATCATAATAGTATGATGTCAACTGGATCTTAAGAACCACCTTCTTGAATACGATTCTAGAAGAGGTAGTATATTTTATATTCATATGTGGGTTCGTAGATCCTAATTATCCTAAGTTAATTTGAAAGCTTAAGAGGATGTCTTAAGTAAGCACTAAAGAGTTGGAATTAATGTGTCAATCATGTCATAATATATTTCTCGATATCTCGAGGAATTATGTTGATACATGAAGTTTAGTGGGAGTAATATGGTTTTCATCAGTCTTATATATGGAGACATATTGATCATTTGAGATGATGGAATATTTTGGAGAAGTAGAATACATCTCTTAGATATCTGAATTTATGGAGATAAATCTAAAAGGATATTAGCATTAAGTCAAGATTCTTATATTGATAAGATCTTTGACTAGTTCAAGGAAGTTGAACACATGATAATTGATTCCTTTTGCTTCCGCTGCGGGATCAATTATATACGCTGTGATGTATACTCAATGCGACATTTAGCATGCTTTGAGCATGACAAGTCGTTTGCAATGAAATCCAAGTGAGAGTCAATTGATCGACATAAAAAACATCCTTAAGTACTTGCGAAGGACTAAAAGATATGTTCCATGTGTTTGGAGTTTATAGTGAGTTGTGTGTAAGGGTTTACACAGACTTCAGTTTCCAAACTGATTAAGCTGTGTTTTATAGAAGATTTATCTGTTGGAAGAGTTCCAAGCAGAAAACACTATTGGAAAGGTTCCAAGTAGGAGTGATATTTTCAAATATAAATGTCATGTATCCGCTAGAAGTGTTCCAGGCAGTTTATCATTGCGGATTTCACAACGGAAATGGAGTACATTGCATCTTATGATGATGCATATGAAAGTAGCTTGGATTCGGCAGTATTGGAGGGACTAGAAGTAGTTCCTATAGTTGTATATTCTATCCCATGATACTGGTAAAACAGTGGGAGCTACCTTTAGGCCAAGAGTCCTAAGTCTAGATTCAAACCTAGACAAGTACTCAGAAAGTTTTATGTAATGTGAGATTAGGTAAACAAAGAGAAATAGCAATCAGAGAGATGGGAAAGATGCAAGTATTGCTAATCCATTAGTCGTGTCTTTTGCAGGCTGAACATGATAGTCATGTCATTTCAATGGGGATTGAAATATGTACCTGAATTGCTAGAGATATGAAATTATTGATAACGTATCAATTTTTCCAAATATTAGATAATCGCATTCATTGTTAGAGTTTCTTTAAAAACTTCTTATTTAGTTTGACTAAATTTTAATACTTTGTTTATCCGAATTGGTTGAAAGAAAAGTTGAACCCAATTCAAGTGAACAGGATGAACTTAGTGTTTTGTCCCTAGTCACTCATTTGAGGTGACGTCTCTAAGTGACTAGATTGTAAGTCGATCGATGGTTGGTTCAGCACCATGGGGTCATGGAGATGACTGGTCGTTTACATAGACAGACTGTGGAGACACTCTGTCGGGCAGTGACCATAATAGAGTCCCTTATCAAAATTGTTGAAGCCTGGTCGTGGCGGGGATTTCTATTTTATTCCTATGAGTCGATTCTTTAGACTGGCGACCATTTACCTGAGTCGGTGTAGTTTCCGATTGACTTTGGTTTTTGTCCTAGGTCGTACCGTGAAAGGAGGCCGATGGACATCTTCTGGGTCATGGTGATCTGCATCATACAGTGTAAGATGGGTCAACAGGAATTGTCCACCCACGTTGGGTATTAACATCTTCGGGCCACTCGAGGAGTAGTAACTGGAAATGCGTGGCCACGCTCGGAAGAGATCTCTGGTAGATTTTCCGGTCAGACAGTTACTCTCCCAGATCGAGAAAACCACTCTATTTATAATTTCAATTGCAAGTGCGACCTGTAAGACACCTTGCAATGAGTGGGAGGATGTGACACAAAAGAGACAAGAGAATCGGTAGCACACAACTTGTCGAGACAAGTGGGAGAAATTGTAGGAGGAGGAGTCCTCCGCAATAGTGTTGTTACATGCACAACTTGTATCGGACAAGTGGGAGATTGTTGGAGTAAGTGTCCTCCACAATAGTGCATTTATATAATAAATCTCATTTGGAATATACGTGGCATGATTAGTATATTTTGATACTCCACGTCAGTTGATTAACGTAAATCGGTAACGCTTGGCTGACTAGAGTTTGACGTTATTGTCGTATGACGACGGTAATCAACTGATCCCTTTAGGTCACACCTATAGGATGAGACCCAAATAGAATACTAATTATTTGTATACGATACAGTTTAATTAGAGCATTACATATATTTGATATGTAGTTTAGTTACGAGAGTTATTTATTGGAAATTGAGTTAGGAACTCATTCCACTTAAGTTTATTAGTCAATTATACGATAACTGACTGAATAAATTTTACGTCTTATTTTAATACGATTAAATAAGATTTAATTTAGTGATTAATCGTTAATTCATTAAATTAGTTGAGGTTATGCATATATTTTGAGGTAGAGGTAATTAGTTAATTATATTTACAAGGAGTTGTAAAATAAATTAACTGGGCATTGTGGGACCCATTATATATTGATATAATGGTAAAATATTACTTAAAAGTTAAGTATATATTATTAATTAATTTGAGTCATATAATTGTTATATGATCAAATTGACACTTAATTATACAAGATAATTAAACATATGATTATAAGTATTTGTGGGACAAATATCAAAAATCAAAATGGACTACATTTCACCATGTGGACCGAAATTGTAGTGGAAAAAACACAATGATGATTGTTCATTACTTGTATCATACTACAACATGTTGATTATGACAAGTTATGACATGGTCATGATCATTATACAATCTCATACACTACCATTATGCATGTGAATAAAATAAGAAGATAATCACCCATTTTGGGGCTCAAAAGTGCCGGCCATAGTGCCATAAAATGAGCATTTTGTTGCTCATTTTTCCACTTGACTTGATTCTTCATTTTTCACATTTTCTCACTAAAACCTCCTATATCTCTCTAAACACTCATATACTCTAATATTCTTAACCTATTACTAGTGTAGTAATACAACAATATTAGTAGTATTATGTCTTGCTTATTATCTAGTTAATAATAAGTTAAGATTATTTTGGGTTTAATCTTGGGTACAACAAGAAGGAGGCCTTCTACTTTGGAGGTTGTTTTATGGAGGATCATCCATTAATTTCATGCTCAAGAACAATAAGAAGGAGTTCTTATTGTGCCCATATTGAACCGAAAAATCCCAATGTAAGGATGTTTTGGTCTTATCCTTTCTTTTATGCTTTTATATTTGCATGCATGATAACTAGATCCTAAATCATTAACTTAATGTAATTTAATGAATTAATTAGAGGAGTCTAATTAAAGGTCTAGGACTTTCATAATCATCACAAATGTTTATATAAACATATAAAATCAACTTAATACTAGTAGGAATCACAAATTGAACAAACAAACAAAATTAATTTAAGGATTGAAATTAGAACAAAGATACCTTCACCAATTAGAACAAACAAAGCAACACAAGAAGAAGGAGAGGGCAAAGATCCGGCCGTGATAGTGTCGGAGTGGTGGTTGACGGAGTGGAGTAGTGGTGGTGTCGGATTTTTGGAATATGGAGGAATGATGTTCGGTCGATTTTAGGAATTGGTAAAGTAACATATGGTGGCTGATTCGCGATTCCAGAACTAATAACCAATTTGGCGACTGAAATGGTAGTCGCCAAATTGGCGATTGAAATCGGTCGCCAAATGGCCTATTCAGTCGCCAATTTGGCGACTGATTTCAGTCGCCCATGTTTTTTTTTATAAAATCCTGAGGTTTGTTTCAGTCGCCAATTTGGCGACTACTTTCGGTCGCCCGAATCATTTTCAGTCGCTAAATTGGCGACTATTACAATCAGTCGCCTTATTACAGTCGCCTAAAACAAGAATTCTTGTAGTGATAGTTGAAGCTAGCCAAATATCTCACGTAAGACAAAAGTGATTTATTTAGGGAATACCGAGATATTTGTCCTATATATACAAGTGGGTTATTATTTAACCTGTCTTAAATGAGATATATCGTATATTATTTGGTTACATGCCATACATTAAATTCTACTTTCAAGCTAGATTGATGATCATTTTATAGTTATGAAAATGAAGACCGATATTAACCATCCTAGGCTTTTTGTAGCAACACTTATCTTTGGGTTAGATATACGTACAACTATATTTATTAGAATAAAAATTTGGCGAAAAAAAACAATTTTCTTCCTTCTTCTTTATTAGGTATATTTCTGGTCACTTTTTCTAAGCCCGTTTATGGAAAATTTTCAGCATTTTTTCTTGATTTTCACTTTCTTAAAAGAGTAGACTTTAATTTACTCTCCATAATAGCCTATGAGTAGGGGTGGGCATCGGTCCAAAACCGGACCGGACCGGACCGGAACCGGTTTGGACCGGAACCGGAATTGATAAAAAATCGGGACCGGGACCGGACCGGATTACAAAAATTCCGGTCCGGGACCGGACCGGAAAAATTCCGGTCCAAGACCGGACCGGACCGGTTGTACCGGAATTTAGTCTACATGCCCACTTTTTTCTAATTCCTATTGGACCGGATCGGACCGGTTAGACCGGAATAAAATAAAATTTATATATAAAAAAATCAAATAATAATAATTCCGGTCTTTCCGGTCCAATCCGGTCCGGACCGGAAAATACCGGTTCGAGACCGAACCGGACCGGAAACCGGAATCTTAAAAAATGATGGACCGGAGACCGGACCGGAATTTTTTTTCCCGGTTCTGGTCCAGTCGATTCCGGTCCGGACCGGTCCATTTTTCCGGTCCGGACCGGATTATGCCCACCCCTACCTATGAGAGTTTTTTTTCCAGTCATATGTCTTGGTTAATAAAGTTTTAAATCAAGGAATTTCACAGCAATATTTCAAGAATCATCACCAGAAATTGATTATCCCAAATTGTTGATTTCTTCGGATTAGAAATGTTTCCTAATAATAATGGTTATGGTAGTTTTTAAACCTATGGGAATACCAAAGAGATCTGAATTTCTCAAGCAACAATTTAAGTGTCTTTCTTCCCCACTGCTTTTGTGTAAAATTTAGGATTTTTAAAAATTTTAATTTTTATCATTTTGTATTTATTTCTCTTTTGGATTATAAGGTGTCTTCTCTCTTGTGGAAAATCTAATGCTTTTTGACCTTTCTTGTGGTAAATGAAATTTCAATGAATTTCTTTTATCGTTCTTATCCGCAAGGATGGTATAAATTGATCCAATCAATCTAGTTTATTTACCTTATAAAAAAAGGGATTTTCTATCGTATATTCCTATGTTTTCTCGAATTCTTACATATACCCTCAGTTTTCAAGAAACATCTGATATAACCCTGAACTCCTATATTAGTTTCTAAGATACGTCAATTATCCAAATTTGACCTTTTTTTATGGTGGCAGAATGTCACAAAAAATTGTATATTGATGAGTAAATAAGGATTTTATTGATAATTACAAGTATTTTTGACAAATAATCAACTAAAACCGTCAAAATATAATATTTAGGATTGTAAAGTTTTGGATTTTAGGATATTTGTAGAACAATTTATTAATTTAAAGGTATCCTGAGCGATTTTGAAAAATTGAGGGTATATCGTAAAATTGAAAAACACATGATGAACCAAATAGTGTAGGTTATGTCCACGATCTTCGATCTTGGATCGCCAATGATACAAGAAAGAATAAATTTAAAAGGAAAAAGCAATGAAGGATGAACCAAAAACATCATAATCGGCTAACCAACCATTGATTAACGAACATACGCATACAAACCCCATTACTCCCATCACCACCTACCTTCCCTCCCAATAACAATCAATTATGGACTTCTTCAAATCCGTCTTCTCCGACTCCCCTCCTCAATCCCCCAAATCCCCTTCTTCTCCTCATTCTCCTCCTTCCGATCCCCAATCTTCCCAAACCCTAATTTCCGACACCCCCAATTCCCCCACCCCTATTTCCCCTTTCTCCCCTTTCTCCACCGCTAATACCTGGAGTTTCGGCGGATTAATCCAAACCCTTTCTTCCAAATCCGAATCCGTCCTCGAAACCTACCGTCGTGATCTCCATGAATTCAGCACCGGTCTCAAAAACGAAACCCAAGTCCTCAAACACGTCGCCGCCACTTCTCTCGACGTCGGCGCCGCCAAAGCTCAAGTTTCTCTTGAATCCGTCGGATTAGCCATCGATTCCCTTGGTTCCGCCGTCTCAGACATCATTTTCAACTCTTCCGATCAACCCTCACCGCCGCATAATCCGCCGCATCCGCCGTCGTCGTCTGACGTCGCCGTCAAGTACTCTCGGTTTGAATCTCAATTAAAAGCGATACAGACGGATGAGAACACGTTTGTTGAGGATCCGGTTGAGGAAGGTGAGAAATCGGAGTTTGAGAAGTGGAAATTAGGGTTTGATTTGGGGGAACATGAGGCGGAGATTGATGAGTTGTTAGGGAAGGGAGATGGTGGTGTTAAATTGATTTATGATAGGGTTGTGTTGGCGGGGGTTGTTGATCGGGAGGTGTTTTGGTTGAGGTATTTTTATCGGGTTTATCGATTGAATCAGGCGGAATTGGTTAGGACGCGGTTAGTTAAGCGCGCTATTGAAGCCGATGGTGATGATGAGGAGCTGACTTGGGATGTTGATGATGACGATATTGAAGAAACTGAAAAGATTCAGGAGGAGACGAGTAATGTGGATGTAAAGGAGGAGAAAGACGAGGGGGAGAGTCGAGTGGGGGATGAGAATGTGACTGTGACTGTGGTCGAGGAGGGGAAAGAGGGGGAGGAAGTCAGTGAGTCGAGTAAGGATAAGGATAAGGATAAGGATAGTGATATATCTGTGGTGTCGAGACCAGCATCGTCTCATGAGGAGGAAGATATGGGGTGGGATGAGATTGAGGATATTGGTGAAAGTGGGGATGATGAGAAGAAAGGGTTGACTCAGGTAGGGAGTCCTAATAGGGAGGAGTTGCGCAAGCGGTTGAGTGCCGCTGAGGATGATGAGGATTTGAGTTGGGATATTGAGGATGATGATGAGCCTATTAAGAGTTGAGATTTGCTTGTGTTGGCCTAGGTATAATGTTACTCGATTCGCCTTTGTTTTGATATGGCTTTACTTTGTTTTTTCTCGTGTTTTTTTAATCCCTTAAATTGATTGATTGTGTATAAATTACGCCATTAAACTGCAAACCAAGATTAGCTTATATAAATGATAAGCTTTTATATAATCCACATTCTACATATTGTGCAATTAAGAGTGTGATTGATTACATTGCAAGCAATTCAGTGTAGCTACTTGCAGTTATCGATATTTGTTTCGTCAAAAGCTGAATGCCTACAAACATAATTTAGCCAAAAACTCTATTATGTTCCAAGGGTATATCAAAGGATTGGTTTGAGCTATATCTAAACTCTTTAATATAAGTTGATCATAAACATGCCCTTCGAGTGCTTGTTCATTATGGAAGTTATTAGTACACTTATCTTAGTGCACTCTCAGGTTCCAGTTCCAATTGCTAGTGGTTGTATATATTTGAGCTCTCCTTAGCTCGCCATTTGCGTCAGCCTTTGAGATATTAGGATAATGTTACTTATATATTCTAGGATCATCGAACACAATATTATCATGAGACTACTCCATATTTAAGGGTACTAAGTTTTAGTGGAGTAATGTGGGAATTTGGAGAGTTACATGTTAAATGGGTTCATATTAATTTAACTTGATACTATATTAAGAGGACTAACATATCATCTTATGGGTTGATTTGCTTGGTATTCACAAATCAGTGATGAGAAATTCGCTTTGTATAATCCATTAACTAAGGGCTATCCTTGATTGTTTAGTTGTTTATACATCTAAGCTTGGCCATGTGGAGTCTCATTGCACTCGTAGATTCTTTCGTCGGATCAACATATGGAGTCCTTATACTGTAAGATACGGTGTCGTGCCCTGGTCTCACCTTTTAGGGACCTCTGATCAGGAAGTGTTTAGAAAAGGTAAGGGTAACAGAATTAATAATACCCTTAAATTTTAATTCTAATTGTAGTTTATTTGAATGGATAAATACAAAAAGTTAAGTAGCTTTACGGGAATACTTCCAATATGTGAGCCATGACCAGTGACCACCACCCTTCCCTAGCCTCAGTCAACCATTTTAGTAGTGATGTTGTTGCATGAGTGGATGACTGGTGTGGAGGTCAGCCTGAGAGATGGCTGAGAGGGGTAGCTGTGTCGGTAGATTAGCATGGTGCCAGAAGGTGAATTGAGGACAGGGTGAGCCTGACTGTGGGCAGTGTGGGAAAGGAGAGCAGGGGACAGTGGAACACGAAAGGGGCATAGAAGGTTCTTTACATATTTTGCTTATCAAACGATGTTCTTATAGGGTAAAACCTCCCTGCCTTGAAACCGCCTCACACGTGCGCCAACTTGATCAAACTTGTGCAGACGTAACCATGTGCGAAGTTTATAGGAATAGTTTGGTCCCAAATGTGAGACATTTCATTGCTTGTAATTTGGCAAGGGTAAATTTATCGGTCTAGAATTGGACTGGATTAGACAAGATCAAAACTTCAAAAAATGAGTAACTAGGATCAGAGCTAAATGAAGAACAAGTTCTATTCACGGTGTACGGTCCGCTCCGGACCTAAACTTGCTTGATTCTAATTGCGCTTCCTTCTCTTACCTTGTAAGGTTACGAATTAATTGACATGATGTCATTTTAAAAGTTTATACGTGGGCAAAAATTGTTCCTCCATCCGATCGTATAATGGAAGAATATATGACTATATTTTTACAAGTTGAACTTACTACGATGTCAACTGTAGCCTGTTTAGAGCGATTCAATGGTCTGTTTGATAAACATATTGGCTGGATTTAGTAGATTTTGGCCTATATAATAAGTTGGCTAATTAATCTACTAATTTTATGTGTTTGGTAAATGATACTCCATTCGTCCAGGTCATTTGTTTGCCTTTTTTATTCTTTACGAGGAGTATTTTAATTAAAAGCAAACAAATGATTGAGAGGGATGGAGTAACTTATTGATAGGAATCTACTATTTTTTTGTGAGGAAATTTTTGAATACGATGCTATTATTGCAGTATCATATATAATTTGTACATAAAAATGGTATATTTGTCCTATAATCTGGTATTTACCGCACCTTTACTTAAATCTGCTAAGGCAATTTGTTCGTCAAACCTGCTATTAAAATATGTTAACCGTATTATGGTAACATTATTCGTTATTATAAATCTGCTTCCGTCTTTTGTCAAACAAGGCCAATTTCTTGGTAGGACTAAGAGATGTAATAACCTATGGTTTATTTCCAAATATTAGTCCTTCCGTATTAGTAAGATTAATGGTAGATTATAAGATAATTGTATTGTTGAGTGTTGTTCATGTTCATATTAGTAAGATGTATTTATGATAGATTATATAAGTCACGTATTATTGAATTTGGTTGCTTTAATGTGAATACGTAATTCTAATTTATAGTATAGTCCGATGAATACATAAATCTAATTTATAGTATAGTCCCATACTATAAGATGCGAGGATTATGATAATATTTCCTGATCCTTAATTTGCCTAATTAGATCTTATTTTATACTTTCACAATATACACAAAAACTTTGGAGAGACGGTCTCTCATTAAGTTATTGAGAGACACTTTATCGTACCCCTTGTATGTTTTTGTACCCCTTCTATTATCGATTGTGGCTCAAAATATGTATATCATTTCCTACATGTTTTGCATAACAATCGTAGAGTAAGATATTATGTTTCCTAATCTTACTCTAGATACTTCAATACCCTCCCTCAAAATTACATTAATTTGCAAAAGTCTGCATGAGTTTGAAATACAATCATCCCCCTTATACTAAGGGGCCGTTTGGTTATGGGTATTTAGGAAAGGGTAAGGAAATTAAAGATAACAATTCCCTTTGTGGGTGTTTGTTTAACCATTTTAATGATCCTTTTCCCCCTCCTTTACCCCCAAATCCCTCAAAGTTGTTACCACTCACCCCCTAAGGGAATGAATTTTCTTTACACCTCATTCACCAACATTACCAGTTTACCATTATCACTAACGACCCACCCATAGTCATTGCCACCACAACTATATCTCCGACCACCACATGGTCACCGCCTTTGCCACCCTAAACACCACCACCGTCACCCTATGCGCCGCCTCTGCTCCCCGGTCACCTTGAACAACCGCCGACCCCTACACATCTCCCTTCCTTTATTAAAAAAACTCCTCCGCCACCACCTAAAACACCAACTCAAATTCCTTAGAAGCACTCCCTAACACCCGAAATTCCTTCCCCCACCCGCGAAACCACCAGAACTGGTGGTTTTGGGGGTGAGGGAGGGGTTTTCGGGTGTTGAGGATGTTTTCAATGGGTTTTAAGTGGTGTTTCTAGTGGTGGTGAACGGAGATGATGCGTGAGGGAGGACGGTGGATGTGGTGGTTGTTTGACAATGACGGTTCAGTACTGGCGCCAGCGTCATTTAGGGGTGGTGGTAGTGGTGGGACGTGGTGGTGGTTGGTTGTGATTGAAATAAATAGATTGTGCATTAATATCTGGCATTCCCTTTCTTTAATTAAACCAAACAATGAGTAAAATTATGGGTAATCCCATTTCTTTCCTTTTTATTCCCTTTGTTATTTTTATTCCTTTTCCCTTTGTTGAACCAAACACCAAAAGATTAAGAGCTTACTAAAATTTTCACGCCTAAATGATTTGTTCTATAAATAGACTTCCTTATATCATATCTACAATTAGGTCTACTATTCCAAACAATAAATAACTATATTCTTTATAAAAATAGTATGATATTATTTCAAATTTTATACACATATTTATATGATATTCTTCAGATTTTGTTACATAAATTAAATTGTCGTATTATGTGATTAAAATATTTTACTGCTATTATTTTTTTATCCAAATATGATACCACGAACACTTTATTAGCAAACGTTTTCTAAATACTTCTATCATTCTGTCTTTCGATATGAACATATGTACTGCAAGTTAATAGTATTCATAGACAAGTTAATAGTATTCATAGATATTTTGACTTCTACAACAACAAAACTATTTAGCGTATACAAAGTATATTTAAACTATTTAAACTTAATATCTATCTCTGCTCCATATATAGTATGTGAACATTTAAATTTTGGTTATTTTTTAAAATTATTTAGGGTATACAAAGTATATTTATTATAACACCTATCTAATCTGATTGTATTACCAATGTCACTATTTCATATTTATATTATGCTTTTAGTAGATATAACTAGTATGTATCCCGCGCGAATGCGCGGTGTTGTAGATAGACATTTTCGAGAAACTAATAATTATACCAATAGTATTCAATTCTAGTTGAAACTTAATTATAAAATTTACCGATTAGTAATGTTTTGTATTAAAAGGTAGAAAAGAAAAGGTTCAACACTTTTAATTCGTATAAAATTGCCGGTTTTACTGAAATTATTTTGTTAACTTTGTTTTAAGTTATATCAATATATCCACTAAGGCGTAATATAAACCTAAATAATATTCTTGATGATACAATCAGATAAGATATGTGTTGTAATATATACTTATAATATATGTTAAATTAAAAAATTAACAAAAATTTAAACGTTCACATGGTATTGAACGGAGACAGGTATTAAGTTAATGTATAAGTAAAAAAGATATATTATACGTAAGTTTTTCTTTTAAGAAGTAAAAACAATACATGAACACTTTCAACTCATAGTATGTTTCAAAGACGGAATAACAAAATTACTTATAACGTTTGTGCTAACAAAGTATTTGTGGTTATCACGTTTACCTTTAAAAATAATAAGAAAAAAATATTTCTTTCACGTCATGCTTATAATTAGTACGATTTCATTTATGTAACAAAATAAGAATATTCAATTAATATGTCTAAGCAAATTGAAAAAATATTATTCCCTTATTAAATGGCATAGAATTTGATATGTCTAGTTTTTATATGATTTTACTCCCTAATTTAGCTCGATTTTACATGATTACTATACTTTATTTAGTATTTTTATGAGCTAATTACGTGTTCGAGGTGCATTGCTCGTTTTTGCTATGTTTTGTAGGAATCTAAGCATTTAGAGGCTTTTTCCTAACACAATTAGCAAGCACCAAAGTCGAACAAGCTAATATGGACCATGAAAGCAAGAAGACAAGCCAAGCATGAAGATTTGTCAAATGGATTGAAATGAAAAATGAAAGAAAACCAAAAATGAGGCCCAAAGCAAGGAGTCCACAACTCAAGCATAGGATACTCTTTTGGATGCTCAAAGAAACCCTAAACTATGCAATTAACCGGAGAATTAAGGTGTTTAAAGGCATAGCTTAGGATTCCTTAAGCATTAAATGGAGGAATTACGGCAATGTGCCCGGATCAAAGAGGCCGCGATCGGGGTTTGGCTTCTGTGATTACAACCGTTTCAAGACCCTCTCCCTATATAAAGGAGAGGGACTTCGACACTTTGGGATATCTTTTATCATCTTTTCACTTATCTTTCATCATATCTTTTACTCATATTTCACATATCTTTCATAGCTTAAGCACACAAGTTTTTCTTAGTTTTATAAAAAGCTAAACTTTTAGTTATTACTTTGTCAAACATTTGGTTACATTTTGAAGTTATATTGCAATCTTTCCATTCAACCATTTGGGTTATTCGTTCTTCATTTCCGAGTTGTATTTCTCTATTGCGGTAATCCTAATTCTAGTTTTATGTTATTATTTACTTCCGTCATTTACCTTACGAATCATTTAGTTAATCGTAGTTTTTAGTTAATCATAGTTTCATTGTTATCTATATTAGTTTTCATTCATTTAGTGTAGTATATTTTATTAACAAGTTATTTTCATTTATAATTTCATATTCATCATGTTTATTATATCAAATAGTATTAGTTTAATTATCAATATGTGTGAGTAGTTCCATTTCTCTAGGGATTAAGGAGGCCATGCATAATTAGTAAGTTGTAAATATTTAAACAAGGATGAACTAATATTGTTAAATTGTTTCTATCACATTCTTGTATTGTTTTGTTAATCTTTGTTATTTGGCCAATTGCATCGATTAAATTTGTTAATTCATTCTATAAGTCGAGAGGCACCGAATCAGATTAGACTAAGCATGTGTAGTAGGACGACTCTAGTTATAACGAAAGTTTTCTAGGACTTGACCTAAGGTTGACACTAATATCGAGAGATGAGTGTCTTTAGCCTAAACAATTAACAATATTAAGAATTCCTATGTTTAACATGAGCATTTACGTGTTTGCATGAGTGACCCGACTCCCCTAGACTCTTTTAATATTATTGATTTGCATCATAGTTAGCTAAACATCAAACCAAACTAAACTGTTAAACCGACTTGATAGTAGTCCATTCATAGCATTTCATAACGAAATTCCCGTCCTCTTGTGTTCGACCCCTCGTACTACATTTATTTGTGTCTAGGAAAATTTATCTTTGCATAGGTGTGCGATATATCTTATCATAATTATAGAGTATATTTATTATATGAAATTAAGCAGTAAAATCCAAGTGTAGATTTGACATAATAAAGTCCAATTATAGTAATTTTCATTTAGGCGGGAGAATATTGGAAAACTCTTATTCTTTAGTATAAGGGGGGTGGTACAATAATAATATTTTTTTTTTCTGAAAAATTAACAATGTTTCAGTAAAACCGACAATCTTATTAGATGTAAAAAAGTTGAACCTTCTCTTTTCTACATCTTAATACAAAACATTAATAATAGTAAATTATCTTCTTTATATAAAAGAAGAAACATTTATACAAATTCTATTGGTTCCTTATTTTTAGGGTGAAAAGTTAACTTTCTTTTTGTATGGGAACCCATGTACACTTACACATTTAATTACAAATCTATCAGTTGGTCTTGCTTCAGACGGACTATTTTGGTCTGAAGCAAAATGACGGGATTTTGTAACCACTTTACAGTTAGATGTAACCACTATTGAAAACAAGTTGATATAAGCTGTGGTTACATTTTATCAAAAAGTGGCAACATAATCCCGTCTTATTTTTCAGACGGAAATTGTCCGTCTGAAATAAGAATTTTGTGCAAATCTATTACTCTCAAATTCATCCTCTTATTTATTCCAAATTTACACAAAACCATATATTATACATTTGTGTTTGCATAAATTACATTAATAACACATGAACATTAATTAATCAATACAAAAAAAATAACAAAAAAAAACTCCAAATATTCAACAATCTTCTACTTGAAGAGAAACACTGAAATACCTAGACCTATAATTAGTACAAACAAACAAAATGTCACGGATAAAGTTGAACAAATAATACAAATAGCATAAGATAGAAGAAAAATGCAAGTAAAAAATTACCAAGTTTAAATATTATTCACCGTCCTAAATATTTTGAAAAAATCACAATAAATTTTACATCGAATTATTTTAAGATGACATATCTACTTTTAAAAAATGATAATAATTTTCATAAAAAAAAATAAAAGATACCATTAAAACATAACCAATGAGACAAATATCAAAAATACCAAAAAAAAAAGACATACATGATGCAAAGCAATCTCGGACTCATGAGTAAACTGAACGTTGATCGAAGTACAAAATGAAAGAGGAATTCATGCGTCATAAATATTGATGATGTACAAAAAATGTTCTCGGGTTTCCTTTGGGTGGGTTACTAGGTTGGGTTTTCGTTGTTTTTTCTAATAGTGAATTATTAGAGTATGAGATAAAAGGCGGTGGTCTTGGCTTTGTAACATTTTATAAATTGGATTAGGTGGGAAAATATAGAGAGTAATTATTTGTGACTTTGACTCTTAGAGAAATATGTTAAGGCCCAAATATTTTAAATTCTCCTGAGTTTAGCAAAGGTAATACAATTATCACATATTCTCACACGTTATTTACTTTATACACAATATCCGAGGCGACACTTTAAACATCATTTTATCCGCTTATATATTATTAATTACCGGTTAGAAATAATTTTGTATGGGAAATTTTTTTATAACAAATGTCACTATGTAAATTTTTTGTTATTAAATAATATAATTTGTCGTTTATATATGGTTAAAGTTTTAAAAACGTTGACCTCTAAAAAGGTAATGTGAGGAACATGTGTAAAAAGAGGGAGTATTATATGTGTAGAGTCTATTGATCGAATACGAAAGAGGAGGGGGGGGGGGGGGGGGGGGGGGTGAATTGAGTATAAAAAACTAGCCCCACTTTTTCGATTTATATGATAGATAATTAATTATTTGATCTTATGAATTAAAATCAATTAATTAATTAATCAAAGTAAGCGCGAATAACGAAATAACGAAAAGTAAAGAGATAAGAGAGAGGCACACGATGTTTGAAGTGGTTCAGTTTCACACGTTGAAACCTACGTCCACTATTCTCGATTAATAATTTTTAGTACCTTTCTACGGATTACAAAAATTACCAACCCACTCGTATAATCAAACACTATGATTATAACTCAAGGATGAGTATCGCTAAATACTCTATACTATCTTACGCTAATAAGAAAACACAATATAACTCACACAGATTCCCTTTAAAGAATTGTAAGCTTATAATGATGTACTATTATCCAATAACGTATTTCACTCAAGCGATTGATAATAATTGATGCACAACTCTTTTAAAAACAAACTCTAAAAATAATAAATATTTGCTCAAGGTTTGCTTTAAAACGACGGATTTTTGGAAATAAACACAAACAAGTAAGTTGTCGTGTGTTGGCTCGTGTCGTTGTGTTTTGAGACTAGTATGTGAATGAGTATGTATAGTAGTAGTAGAGACCCTACGGATTCCCAAAACCTAGTATAATAATTTAAAAAGATACTTATCATAAAAAATAAGATTGGTTATCTGTTAGAAATATCTTTATCTCAAAATATTATTGGTTTATCTTATAGCAAGCATATGGTCTTAATATCTACCAAATATTGTTTGTAACGATTATAGTAGAATCCTTCGATTAGGAAACAAGGGGGGAACAACCTATGGAGGCCGCACCCTCGTTCAGGAAAACCCAGGAGGCCGCACTCCTAGGTGGCACAAAACACTAGGTTTCACGAAACCTAAGTGGCTCACGAACAATAGGTGGGCTCATTAGGTTAACAACAAATGAGATAGAATTATAAAAAACCCTAGGTTAGCATGAACAAACCAATAAGGTGTATACTTAACTAAAGAATCTATAAAAAATATAGTCTCTAATAAAATTTTGATAAATATAAAAAATTACTTTTCATTTTGAAACATTTCAAAAACATTTTTTTCCAAAATTCATGCATCAATATTTTATCATTCAAAATCATAGGCTAAAGCTATAACTTTGAACATAAAATCTCTCGAATGGAATAGTTACCGAATGACGACCTATACTATCTAATCTTCACAAAGATCTTCAGTCTACGGATCATCTCTTCATCTTGATCACAAAGACCCTCCATCTTGAGTCTCGTGTTGTTTTATGTAGATCTTGCTTGAAGCGATTTTCTTTAAAGTTATGTCTGGTTAGCTATAACTTTCATGTTCACTTCCAAAGTTATTCATGAAGTTGTTATAACTTTGTCTCACAAACTTTATCAAGGTTATGCCTAACTTTGATCTTTCTTCTCATAATTGTTGCTAGCTATAATAAGACTAAAGCACACAATTACACGCATATGATATATCGAGTAAAACATATTATTACGTAAACACATGTCATTATCAAAACTATCAAATTGGTCCAAAAAATTCCCCCTTTTTGATGATGACAAGTCTCTTATGATTTTCTCTTAACAATGTGACTAAGTATGGTTCCTCCTCTACAAAGCACTCCAAAGTTATAGCAACTTTGATCGCAAGAACAAAACAACTTAGCCAAAGTTATAGCTCGAAAGACTTTAAGAGATAACGAGTCTTGACAAGGAGCAAGCTTAAGCAAAGACTCAAATCATATCATTTCTTCCCCCTCTTGGCATCATTGAAAAGACAAGAACAAAGACATGAAACGACTAGAATAATACATGTCAAGGCAAGAAATAGATATGCAAAATAGGCAATATAAAACAATATATACCAAGCAAAATCAAGTGCAAATGTTAATGAAAAACTACAAACCACAAGAAATTGTTAGTTGCCAAGTGGGCCGGATAGAACAATGCTTAAACACGCCAAAATAGGCCGAATTGGTTAAGTAGTTCAATAAACAAACAAGGAGAAGAAGAGTAAGGCATTTGAGGTAGGCGGGTGAGATTAGGGTGCTTTATAACCGGGCCTAGTGCGGTACTCGAGAGTGGAGAGACGGTCAAGGCACGAGGACACATGTGTAGCTTGAGCGGTGAGGCAAACGTCAAAGTTCCGAACTTTCATGGAAAGAGCCTCCGTCGCATCGAAGATAGTACGCATCCCCTCACGCATTTCCGTACCACTTTTAACCAAAGAACCGCCTTGGCTCACCAAATATGTCATCCGATCCCGTTGCCTATACATTTCTTGTCGACAATCGACAATGTTCCTTTCCAATTTAGCAAGGCAATCGTCCACACCCGTCATCCACGCTCTCATCTCACCACTCACACCCGACCCACCTTGGTCACAGGTGGAGCTAGTGGAACCCAATGCCACGGTTTGAACAATCTTGTCCAACACCGCATCTATCTTCTTATCCTGCGCATCAAGGCGCTCCATCACACTTCCCATAAACATATCCAACTTTGGCTCGATTCCAGAAAAATCAGCCCCAACCGGCTGGAACCCGACCGAACCCCCTTTGGTAAAAAACATCAACTCCGGTCCATACGCATCCAACTTCATGAATTTTAAAAAGGTGTCACACATCTCATCCTTAACTGCAACACCATAACTATTCACATCAACGACCCCTTTTGACTCAAGGAGCCGTGACACCCACATCCCGTAGGGTAAATCAAGAATAGAATAAATCTTGTCCTCGGTCACCGAAAAAGCGGTTTGTGAAATACGAGAAAATACAAGAAAAGGTCAATTAACCCGGTTTCCTTCCAACCAATTCTTCACAACCAACATCTCATAACATGCAATCTTGTCCCGTCCTCCCCGACGCGGAATTACGGTATTCCATAAAAAGTTTAACAGAAATTTCAACTTTGGGGACACACTTCCCGCCAAAACACAACCCGACAAAGTAGCTCCAACATCAAAGTATTTCTTAACTTCCAACTTAGCCATGTCCGTCAGTTCATCCCATGACGTACTCGGATTGATTTTGATTCCATCATCAGGAACCGAAAACAGAGTACAAAAGTCCGTCACGAAAATCGAAACTGGACGGCCATTTATAACGGCATTCAACACTCCATCGGTTAACGAAACAGAAGCGAAAAACTGTATTACCTCAATCGGATAGACTGGAACCGAAAACTGTGCCACGGTTTCCCATTCTTGAAAATTTAGAAAGTCGGTAAAGAATCCTAAAGCCGCATATTTGTCACACCAAGCTTTCGGATAAAAACGACCACCGTGTATTCGGTACTAAGCAACGCGGTTTACAAGCTTTCTTTCATCTTTCGTGAGACGGAGTTTATCAAGCCCGGAAGATGTTTCTTGAGGCGAAAAATCACGGAATGTAACCCGTGTAATCACCTCGGGAACCGTGTCAGCAACTTCGGTTGTAGGTTCTTCTTGGACTCTAGCTTTGCCCTTATTTAACCTTCTTCTTTTTGTACCCTCAAGACCCGCACCGGACTCAGTTTGGTTCATGGTAAGAGTTTTTTGTGTGGGATTAAGAGAGGTATTTGTGGGCATGCTAGGCTTTGGAGTTTTTGGGTTTGGGTTTTTGGAGATTTTTGATCTAGTGGAGGCCATGGATAAAGGTTGAAGGTTTGGGGAATTTTTTTTTTTTGTTTGTGTTTGGGTGCCATAAGGAAGGAGAAGGAGTAAAAAAAAATTGGTGAAGTGTGTTGATGGTGACAGTGATGGGTAATAATGAGTTGTAAGAGTTGGGAAGAGTACTTTTCTACTTGGCACATGGGGTGTGCCGGCTATGAGACCCCTATTTCCTTTTTTTTTTTTTTTTTTTTTTTTTTAATTTGGGTAGGAAAAGGAATCTTAGGTAATTAATTGTGGGGGTATGGTAAGGATAGAATTTGGTAAATAAAAAGATATGGTAAGGTGATTTTTGGTTGGGAATTTCGGCTAGCATAGGGTACATGGGTAGAATTTTGGTTCAATTAGGAAAGTGAATAAGATAGGTTTTGGAAAATATGTGGTTCATAATTCAATTTCCATAAAACACTTAGTATGCAAGATACTCACGTAAAATATATAATATTAAACACAAATATAATAGCAATGAAATATGCGGACACAGTCATACAATCTCGTCTTATTCTAACCAGTCATGCAGGTTCACAAAATAAATACGACGAATTTAATTGCTACCGATTAAACCAATTTCCAACCGCAAAATCTTAAAACGTCTTCTCGCTAACGCCTTTGTTAAAATGTCAGCCCATTAATTTTCAGTACTACAAAATTCGAGTTTAATGTTGCCCTTTTCTACATGGTCACGCAAAAAATGATGTCTAATGTCTATATGCTTAGTACGAGAATGCTGAGCTGGGTTCTTAGAAATAATAATAGCACTCGTATTATCACAGAAAACAGGCATACAACCAACATTAACACCGTAATCACATAGTTGTTGTTTTAACCATAGTAGTTGGGAACATACCAGTCCTGCAGCGATATATTCGGCTTCTGCAGTAGATAATGCAACCGAATTTTGCTTCTTTGAGCCCCAAGTAATTATGCAAGGTCCAACAAACGTAGCAAATCCATAGGTACTTTTTCTATCTAGGGAACATCCTGCATAATCTGTATCTGAATATCCTACTAGATCGAAATTACACTCAAGTGGATACCACAAATATAAATTAGATGTACCAATCAAATATCTCAAGATACGTTTAACTGCAATCATATGTGATTCTTTAGGACATGATTGAAATCTAGCACAGACACACACGCTGAACATAATGTCAGGTCTACTTGCAGTTAAATATAATAAAGAACCAATCATACCTCGATATGTAGTCTCATCTACAGACTTACCATTTTTGTCTAAAGTCAACTTTTTGTCAGTTACCATAGGCGTGTCTATTGGATGAGCGTTTTCCATAACAAATTTTCTGATTAGCTCCTTGACATATTTTTGTTGGTGAATCTTTATCCCTTCCTTAGTTTGTTGAATTTGCAACCCTAGGAAGAATTTTAATTCCCCCATCATGCTCATTTCAAATTCTGAGGTCATTAGATCTGAAAAATACTTGCACAATTTATTGTTAGTAGAACCAAAAATAATATCGTCTACATAAATTTGAGTAACAAGTAAATCAGAATCCTCGGATTTTAGAAATAGGGTTTTGTCGACAGATCCTCTTTTAAAATTGTTTTGTAATAAAAATTTTGACAATCTGTCGTACCAAGCCCTAGGCGCTTGTTTCAAACCATATAAAGCTTTATCGAGTTTAAAAACATGGTTTTGAAACTTGCTATTCAAAAATCTAGGAGGTTGTTCGACAAAAACCTCTTCTTCCAAATAACTGTTAAGAAATGCAGTCTTAACGTCCATTTGGAACAGTTTCATTCCTTTATGAGCTGCGAAGGCGATGAGCAAGCGAATAGCTTCAAGTCTTGCTACTGGAGCGAATGTCTCGTCATAATCAATCCCTTCTTGTTGATTATAACCTTGAACGACCAATCGAGCCTTGTTACGAACTATAACTCCTGAATCATCCAATTTATTTCTGGATACCCATCGAGTACCAATCACAGTTCGATTAGGAGGTCGTGGCACAAGGTGCCATACTTTATTACGTTCAAACTGTTGAAGCTCCTCTTGCATTGCTACAATCCAGTCGGATTCTGCAAGAGCTTCTTTGATGTTGGTAGGCTCTATGGTAGACAGAAATGAATAGAATGAACAAAAGTTATTTAATGTTCGCCTAGTTTGAACTCCTTTAGTCAAACTTCCTAGGATACTATCCATAGGATGAGAACTCTTATATTTCCATTTCTTAGAGTTCCTAGGCTCATCATCATCTGATGAACTCTCATTTTCCTCAAATGATTCAGAATCAATATTGGTTCCCCCTGACTTGGACTCTGGGGTTATAGCTGAAGTTGGTACAACTTCAGTTACACCATCTTGGTTCTGGTTCAAAGTTATAGCATCATCAGCTATAACTTCAGTTTCCTTTTCCTTGTTTTGAGAAGAGACATTCGTATCATCAACGATTGTCTCAGTTCTCTGTTCAAGGTCATTTGCGGATTTATCAAGTTCATCATTGCTTCCTTCAATAACTTCTTCATTATCTGGCCTCATCTCTTGAGAGAGGCAATCTGGATCCTTCATGTCCTTTCTTCTTCATCTTGTTCCACTTGTTCAGGCACCATTATCTTCATCAATCAACATTAACATCTTTCTTCTATGTCAAAAGTTTTTCTTTTGTTAAAATACTGTAAAAGCTTTACTATGATTAGAATAACCAACAAACACAGCCTCATCACTTCGTGGATCAAATTTGCTCAAATTACTTTTTCCATTATTATGGACAAAACATTTACTCCCGAAGCAACGAAGATGAGCTATATTGGGTTTTCTCCCTCTTAAAAGTTCGTCGGGAGTCTTTTTGAGAATAGGTCTAATCATAGCTCTATTGTGCACATAGCATGCAGTACTAATGGCTTCTGCCCAAAAGCTCTTAGGAAGGCCACTGCACAAAAGCATAGTGCGGGCCATGTCCTCTAATGTTCTATTCATACGTTCCACGACACCATTTTGTTGTGGGGTTCGTGGTGCAGAAAAGTTATGTCCTACACCATTCTCCCTACAATATTCTATAAAAGCTTGATTATCAAATTCGGTGCCATGATCCGTACGAATGGAACCTAACTTTTTATCATACTTGTTTTGGGCGAGCTTCATTAGTACTACAAACTCATCGAAAGTTTCATCTTTAGTAAATAGAAAGATAGGCCATACATACCTGGAGTAGTCGTCGACTAGGACGAATACGTACCCTGATCCACCGCGGCTTC
>JAIUZE010024216.1:0-15570 GCA_022085475.1 Heliosperma pusillum | reverse complement strand
CATTTGCGGTGTCCCTCGGTTGTTCACCATGAGGTGGGAGTTGGCCTTGTTTTCTTTGGGTAATAGAGGTAGCTAATTGGGCCATTTGAGTCTCAAGCATCTTGATGGCAGCATCTTTGGCTTGATCACTCTTTTGAAATTGAGCAAACATTGAATCCTGTTTTTGAACAACATGTAGAAGCATAGATTCAATTTTGCTCAAACTTGAGTCATTTGGTTGGTCTTGAATTTGAGGTGGTTAGTGTTGGGGTTGATACGGTTGATTGAAGTTAGGTTGGAATGAAGGTCTCTGGTTTTGAAAACCAGGTGGATTGTAAGGCTTTTGTTGGTGTGGTATGAATGGTTGTTGAGTTTGTTGGTGGGGATTTTGAACATTGGTACTTTTGTAGGACAAAAATGGGTGGTTTTTTGTGTTTTTGTTATAGAAGTTTGAGAAAGCGTTGCCTTGCCTATATCCTTGATAGGAATTGACTTGCTCTATTTAACTTCTACAATCTTGAAAACTATGCCCTCCAATCCCACATGTCTCACATACCACTACGTGGTTAGTGACGTTGATATGCTCTTGGATTGGGAAGAGCTTCCTACTTGTTGCTGCAGAAGGCTAATTGGGCTTCCAGGAGTGCTACTTTACTCGAATCATCCTGCTTGGCTTTTGAGCGGAATAGCACGCGAGTTGCTATACTGAGAATCGTGGATTGCCATTGACTCGATAGTCGCACTAGCTATCTCTACATCGATTTGATCGAAATGACCATTGTTAGCGGAGTCGAGGATACGACGCGATTCGCCACAACAACCGTTGTAGAATGTGATAGCCAGGAACCATGAATCAAGGCCATGATGAGGACATTCTCTTTGTAATTCTTTGTATCTTTCCCATGCCTCATAAAGGCTTTTGTCGCCTCTCTGACGAAATCCAGTAATTTGACTTCGTAAGAGCGTGGTTCGTTCTGGTGGGAAGTACTTTTGATAGAAAGAAAGAGCTAGACCATCCCAGTCGACTATTCCTAGGGCAACTCAGTCAAGACTATTGATCCAGAGTTTTGCCTTTCCTCTTAAAGAGAAGGGAAAGAGCATTTCCCTAATCTGTTCTTGGGATACTCCAGTTTGTCTAATCGTGGAGCAATAGTCACAGAAGTTTTGGATATGCAGGTTGGGATCTTCTGTGGCATTACCACCAAATTGATTTCTTTCTATTAGATTAATGAAGGCAGGTTTGATTTGGAAGTTTTGGGCCGTAATTTGAGGTGTAGCGATACCCTTTGGAAGTGTATCTGCAGTGGGTTTAGAAT
This sequence comes from Heliosperma pusillum, assembly GCA_022085475.1. NCBI lineage: Eukaryota > Viridiplantae > Streptophyta > Magnoliopsida > Caryophyllales > Caryophyllaceae > Heliosperma > Heliosperma pusillum. The sequence goes on along the minus strand of JAIUZE010024216.1, from coordinate 14,275 downwards.
GGTCGGAAAGTCGAACCATTTTTGTTTGCGAAGATGAAGATGGAATGTTGGTTGAAAGTTGATTGATTTTTTGAAATGGAGAGGAAAATGGATCTTCTTCTCCTTCAAGATTAGGTAAGATATCCGAGTATTTCTCACGAATACGATCTAAACATGAAATAGTAGAAGCTTTTGAAATTTCGTTGAATAGCTTTAATTTCCTACGCAGAGTTCATTCTAGTTTGGGGTCCAAAGGAATAGGGGTCCCTAGTCTAGAAGATCTGGGCATAAGATAGAAAAGCTAAGATGAAAAATCAAGAGAGGTCTAAAGGAATTTTGAGTTTCTAAAGACTAGATAAAACTAATCGTGATAGAGATCACAATAAAAAGGAAAACTAAACCGTGCTCCCCGGCAATGGCGCCAAAATTTGATCAGGCCTGTCGCAAGCCCGATGCAAAGATAAATTACCCAGACTAGGCTAATAACAAATTAATTTAATTAGGGAAGTAGGGGTCGATCCTCAGGGTGATGGTGTTTCCTATGGATTGTGAATCGTCTCACAATTGAGTTTTATCTAAAGATTTTCTGGGTTTTGGAGTTTGTGATGTCTAAACTAATAAAGAATATAAATAAAAACAAAACAAACTGAAATAGAAACGATAAAGCAGATGATAAATTAACAATAATGAGAAGCATCTAGGGAAAAAGGTTCACACATGTAGATTGATATATTGATGAAATTGGATTTAGGATATGCAAATAATTCATTGAGCGTTCGTAAGAATGGCGTGTTCATTACAATCATAGATCGGATGGTCTAGCAGGCTTTTAGTGCGATTTACTAGGTCTTAATCCACTATGTCACGCTTTGTCTATTCAATTCCTGTATATCTACCTTGGAAAAGAATTCCATACTAGTCAAAGATTGTGATCAAGAATCGTCAACTATCGTTAAAGTCCAAACATGCATAGACACAATGTTTTAAAAGCACAATTTCTTTTATCCAATTATCATATTTTAATCAATCTAACATGGCTACCCTACACCCTAGAAAGGTGACTACTCACTCATGGTTATGTTGATATTAACAATGGATGTTAAGGTAAGCATATTTAGTTGATTTTGACAATAATTTAGACTCTCTATGTGGCGATAATAACGATGCTATATGATAATCTAAGCAATGAAACTATGATTATAACAACATGAAAATGAATCTAATGAAATGGAAAATGACAATCAATTGGGAAGCAATAGAGAACAATAAGCAAAGGATAAATTAGGAATACCTAGGTGACGATCAACGATGAAAGCGATAACAATAATAGAAATCCCTCGCATAAAAATACCGTACTTTGAATTACAACTCTTGAACCCAACTAGTAGATACAAAGATTGAAATTCTTATTCAACTAAGCTAATGTTTTGATAGGAAATGGATAGAAAAAAACTAAGAACAAAGGACAAAAATAGAAGAGAATCTAAACTAGAAAGACTAAAGCTAAAAAGAAATATAAGACTAGATTATGTAAGAGAGTGTGTGATGGATTATTTCATGGATGTATATATGAGGGGCTTGGCACATCTATTTATAGTATTAGGGCTTTGTGGAGAAGAGGTCGGGCAATAAATACATAGGTCAAAAATAGGATGAAGGAGCCGCAATGCACTGAGCAGCAGAATACCCGATCGGGTACACCACTTACCCGATCGGGTAAGTTGTCTTCTGGAAGCTCTTGACTAACTCTTCAACTTCCTTCGCTTTGTCTTGACTTACAACATCCCCCTTGACTCTACAATCGGGTTTGTTGCTTGGATATGATGTAAAGCGATGAATTCTCTAGTCTAATTGATTGGTCTTCCGACAACTACAAAACCGTCTTTGCTTCTTCTCTCCCTTAAGTTAATGAACCTTCTCGAAATGCCTTACACATGGTCAAGCTTGCATCTTCAAATCGTCGGGTTCTAGGCAAATGCTTGGAAATATAGAAAAAGGGCTTTCCCTACAGAACAAGTTAGAACACGGGAATTCGCCTAGAAGACAATATTAGCTCATAAAATGGCTTAACAAAGCACAAATGACAAACAAAACCGAGCTAAAGTAGGAGTTAAAATCAAACAAATATTCACTTATCACGGGTATTAGCCGATGATCTTTGTGCCGAGTTTAGAAAGTTGAAGTTGGAATTCGTGGAGCACGGATGTTTTTATGTTGGTGCTATGACTGCCGAACCTGTTTTTCTCCGTGAGATTCGCGAAAGCTAAGTCCTTGATCTTACCTACAAGTCTATTCAAACCAAACTTCTTGAAGGTAAAGCTAAAGATTTCAAGTTTGATGATGAAGGTGTTCTTCGTTTCCATGGCCGTTTGTTTGTGCCTAATGCTCTTGATTTTAGAAAGCGAGTTCTTGATGAAGCTCACCTTTCCCCTTATTCTATTCACCCCGGAGGTGATAAGATGTAGAAAGACTTGAAGCTACAATTTTGGTGGCCGAACATGAAGGGTGATGTTGTGTCTTATGTTGGAAGATGGCTTACTTGCCAACAAGTGAAGATTGAACAGAAGAGGCCCGGTGGATTGCTACAACCTTTGGATATTCCGCTATGGAAGTGGAAATCTATTTCCATGGATTTTGTAATGGCTCTGCCGAAGACCGTTGGAGGTAAAGATGTCGTTTGGGTTGTTGTTGATCGTTTGACTAAGTGTGCTAGGTTCATTCCGATCAAAGAAACCTGGTGTTTAGATCGACTGGCGAAGGCCTATGTTGATGAGATTGTCAGATACCATGGCGTTCTTAAGGAGATCATATCCGACCGAGATCCGAGGTTCCGTTCGAGATTTTGGAAGGCTTTACAAGAAGTCATGGGTAATAAATTGTTGATGAGTACCGCATTTCATGCCGCTACCGATGGTCAGACCGAGAGGACTATTCAGACTTTAGAAGACTTGCTTAGGGCTTGTGCACTCGACTTCCAATCTAGTTGGGAAAAGAGTCTACCGTTGGTGGTGTTTTCTTACAACAACAGTTATCATGGATCGATCAAGATGGCTCCTTATGAAGCTCTTTATGGAAAGAAATGTCGGAGTCCTATATGTTGGAATCAATTGAGTGATGTTCGTGACTTAGGTCCCGATGTTCTTATTGAGACTGTTGATAATGTGAAGGTCATTCGTGATAGAATGAAAGCCGCTCAAGACCATCAAAAGTCTTATGCCGATATCCGAAGAAGGCCGCTAGAATTTGAGGTTGGAGATAAAGTATTCTTGAAAGTATCTCCAATGAAGGGTGTTAAACGGTTTGGTGTTAAGGGTAAATTGAGCCCGATATACATTGGACCCTTTGATATTTTGAAATTGATTGGTGCCGTTGCTTACAAGTTGGATTTGCCCCCGAATTTGGCTAAGGTTCATGATGTATTCCATGTTTCCAAATTGAGAAAGTATGTTAGTGATCCGAGCCATGTCTTTCAAAAGGAAATGCCCGAGCTTGAACCGAATTTATCCTTTGAAGAAAAGTCGATTCGCATCCTAGACCGCAAGGATAAGAAGTTGAGAAGTAAGGTGGTTCCTTTAGTGAAAATCTTGTGGAGATGTGCTAATATCGAAGAAGAGACTTGGGAAACGGAAGCTTCTATGCGTAGTAAATATCCAAGCCTATTCGATTAAGGTATCTTTCTTTCGCTCAAGTTTCGAGGGTGAAACTTTTTAAAAGGTGGGGTGATTGTAACACCCGCAATTGTACCCTATTTTAATAGTAAAAATATTTTACGGATACTTTTCAGCGAAATTTAGTTTTAGTTCAGAATTAAATTTCCCGTGTCGAATTTAGAATTTCCGAGTTCGTATTTGGATTTTACGCGAGATTTCAAGTAAATCCCGTCTTAAGTCGTCTTGCACTTTTCTTGACTTTTCCCACTAACTCTCCTCATACTCACCCTAACCTAATTCACTCACACAACTCAACTCTTTCTTCCTCTCTAAGAAAACCCAAAGAAAACCTAGCTTCCATTTTTGATCCGCCTTATAATCGTCATAACTCTTTCATTTCTCGCTCAAATTCACGTAAGTTTGTCTTATTCTTCCCCTCTTATCTTCCTCTATCCGTATTGGCAATAAAATTACTGTCTTTCTCGTTTTTCAAACTTTCCGTCTTTCTCAAGGTGAAGAATATTCATCTTTTATTAACTATTTGTAGGTGGTGACCTCCAAGATCCCGACAAAGACTACTTCTTGATTGAAGAGGACCATGACGCGGAGTGAAGACGCAATAAGGTAACGGTGAAGGGATACTCGATATCATTTACGTGTTTTACGTGTTTTCTATGCTAGGAATCATATTTAGAATATGATTAGTAAACTTAGAAATTATATTAATTAAATGTTGATCCTTAGTGAAAATGGCAATTTTCGTGTACTGATGACCCCAGCCGGCCGACCGGCAGCCGGTCAGCCTACCGGCTGGGGCAGTGGCTGGATAATATTGCATGTTACGTAAATGTTGAAGCATGAAATGGATCTCAGCCGGTCAGCCTACCTTTCCCTTTGTTTTCCTCATAAGCCTTGGGTCCCAGCCGAGTAGCCGGAAGCCGGTCCCCTTGACCGGCTGGGACACACTGTATTTTCACTTTGTTTTTCATATGAAACTTGGCGTCAGCCGGGTGGCCGGCAGCCGGTCCACCTGACCGGCTGGCACCTGCTGGAAGGTCCTTGTATTTCTTGTTTACGATTTCATTTATAATATTTCCGATCGTTCATTTATCGTATAAATTTACGTAATGACTTATAATATTAATGTTTCGAATATATGATATTCCATTCACTTGTATCGCATGTTTTGTGACGGTTTTTGGTATGTCCCACGTTGAGTCGGTTTTTACAAAGGTTACGGTTTGAGCACTATTTTGTTATGTGCTTTGTACTCTCATTCCCTTCGCTACTTCCACGTTCGTAAGGCTGGAATGTCGGAACGGGGATGTATCCTACTACTTAATTGCATGTGTTAGTGGGCATAAGACGACGTTGTTTGGAGGCGAACGCTTTGCGTTGATCGACCCGGCTGTCAAATGTTGTGTACTTGCGAGGTGGTGTTATTTGCATGTAGCGTACCGCTTGTTATGAGGCTTGTGCTCTTTTCCGTCTCTTTCGTGAATATCGACCGAATTTGGGGTACTCGGCGTTTATGATTGACCGAGTCTTGGATGCGAAATGTCATCGCAAGTCGAATCGGAAAACGTTTATTCCGAGAATCTGGCCAGGTTTAGACTAGGACCGTATTATTATCGTCGTGCTACCAGGAGGAAATTAGTCTACATATACGAAATGTCATCGTGTATGCGTTCAGGGAAATGCTTATCTCATGGATGCCTTTTAATCATACTTGCCATGTACACGGTGCTAGTGCGTTTCATTTACCGTGAGAGATGTCGTCTTTATGTCGTTATGTTTGGATTAATGATTATATGATTGATCATTGGATGACTTGGCATGGGTTGTTTGTCGAGTCTCGATCTTATCAAACCTATACCGCTAACGGTGAGATGTAAGCCCTAGTAAACGTATTCGGTTGCCTATGAGTGTCTTCCCCGAGTCTTTGTATAACATGATGGATTCGGACTTGTACTTCATATGCTCTTATTATTATGTATTGAATTGCCTATCTATCCTTATCGTATTTCACATGTATATCTATATATGAATGCTTCTACTTTTGTATTTCCTTTTATGTACGTTTAATGTGATATGGCTGGGAGAACCCGGAGTTACTCCCCACTGACTTTGGCGTTCATGTTTTTCATGGATGAACAGGTTGCTTGATTTGGATGGCTTTTGGCTTGGTATTTTGGGTTCGGGTGTGAGCTAGCGGGCGTTGTCCCTGGATGAAACACCTCTAGACGTTATTTTAGCTAGTTGCTAATCATTTTGACATTGTTAACCTTTTGAGAGACTACGTCTCTTGTTGTAGTATATTTCGTACTTTGGTTTATAATATTTGACACACCTCGTATTTTCTATCTTGCATGTATAAAGGTTTTTAAAATATCGTATTTCCGCTAACAAAATCACATGCTTGTATGTTTTTATTTCCGCATTCGCGAGGGTTGTCACATAGATAACCAAAATTCACACTTGGAGAATTTACCAAACCCCTTCTGACGACGAAGAACACCTAAAATAGTCTTTAGATGAATAGCATGCTCTTCTTCGGTCTTGGAGAAAATAAGAATATCGTCAATGAACACCACCACACACTTATCAAGGTACTCACTAAAAGTGCTGTTCATTTGATCCATAAAAATAGCGGGAGCATTTGTCAATCCAAATGGCATCACCTTGAACTCCTAATGACCATACCTTGAACTAAAAGTGGTCTTTGGAATATCAACATCATGAACGGGAATTTGTTGATAACCGGATCTCAAATCAATCTTGGAAAAAGTAGAAGCACCCTTTAGTTGATCAAACAAATCTTCAATCCTTGGCAATGGATACCTATTCTTGATTGTAATTCGGTTCAATTCACGATAATCAATACAAAGCCTCATTGAACCATCTTTCTTCTTCACAAAGAGAACGGGAGTACCCCAAGGCGAGGCACTTGGTCGAATGAAGCCTTTCTCAATCATATCATCAAGTTGCTTCCTTAACTCTTTCAACTCGGTCGGAGCCATACGGTAAGGAGCTTTGGCTATGGGTCCGGAACCAGGTACAAGATCAATAGAAAACTCAACATCACGCTCGGGAGGAATCCCGGGCAAGTCTTCGGGGAATACATCAACAGATTCACGAACTATAGGTACATCTTCAATATTTGGCGAAGAGGTAGTTGAAGAAGTCACAATACACAAGTATGCTTGGTGACTCTTTTTTACCATACTCACCAATTGCATTGCGGAAATCAAAGACACACCCTTTCGGGGATGAGATCCCTTATAGGTTATTCTAACTCCTAAAGGACTCTTTAAATAAATCTTTTGATCTCGACACTGGAACCTAGCATGATACAATGCTAACCAATCAATAACTAGAATTATATCGAACTCTCCTAGAGGGAACTTAAGGAGATTAGCGGGAAAGATAGAACCCGCTATAGATATTGGAACATTAGGATAAAGAGTAGAACAAGAGATAATTTCTCCGGATGGTAAGGATATGGGAGTATCCTCACTAGAAGTAGGCTCGATAGATAATTTATTAGCATAAGTCGACGACACAAAGGACATAGAAGCAGCGGTATCAAATAGAATAAGACACGGTTGCTCTAAGATTGAGAACATACATGTAATTATCTCCGGATGAGCATCGACTTCGGCTCGGCTCAGAACGAAGATAGAACCCTTAGGTTTAGCAATTGGAGGGGGCAACTTACGATCGGGGCAATCCTCATAACGGTGACCACCCTTTTGGCAAAAGAAGCAAATATAAGGTCGGTTGGAACAAGACACACCGGGGTGGTGTGGTTGTCTACAACGGTTGCATAAGCGACCGTGAGCTTGAGCTTGAGCATATGGCCTATGAGCCACGTTAGAGGTAGCTCGGGGAATAAAAGGAGCGGGAGCTCTTGCATTTGCATCTGAAGGAGGATTAAATCACCTCTTGTTGGCATAAGAGTTGGAGGGAGAGGAGTAAACTGTCTCTTCCCATAGACATTTGGCCTAGGAGTGAAAGAAGGAGAGAGATTATTCATCATAGTTTCATCCCTAATGTCCTTCATGGAGTTCTCGGCCCAAAAAGCATCATCATATAAATCCCCAAAGGAAGTAGTATTCCTCCTCACTTTACTTTGAAGTAAAGCACTAAGCTTATTGCGGTAATAGAAAGCTCGATCCTCGTCATCTTTGATTCCCATGCAGATAATAGTGAAAGAGAATAATCAATGGTATCTTGACAGCGGGCTTTCTAGACACATGACCGGAAATAAGAATTTTTTTCTTTCACTAGAGCCCTTCGATGGTGGCAAGGTCACTTTTGGAGACAACAAGAAGGGCAAGATAATGGGTGTAGGTAAGATTGGTATATCTTCTTCACATGCTATTAATAATGTAAATATGGTAAATGGTCTTAAACGCAACTTGCTAAGTATCTCTCAATTATGTGACAAAGGCAATAAAGTCGTTTTTCATTCAAATGTTTGTCGCATCATAATTAAAGGTACTAGTAATGTTATTCTAGAAGGCCTACGTAAAAGGAACGTGTATATGATTGATTTAAACAAAATCACTACAAGTCTTTTACGTCCATGAAAGCTATTGTAGATGATTCATTCTTGTGGCACAAGAGGTATGCACACATTAGTCTAACAATTTTAAAGAAACTCAAATTGTGGGATTTAGTTGAGGGTTTACCCTCAATTAAATTCAAACAAGAAAAGATGTGTGACTCATGTGCTCGATGCAAACAAGTTAGATCTTCATTCAAACCAAAACGAGTAGTAAATACAGAACGTCCACTTGAGTTGGTACACATGGATTTGTGTGGACCTATGAAAGTCAGAAGCCGTGGTGGATCAAGGTATGTATTCGTCCTAGTCGATGAATACTCAAGGTATGTATGGCCTATCTTTCTATTTACTAAAGATGAAACTTTCGAAGAGTTTGTAGTATTAATGAAGCTTGCCCAAATTAAGTATGATAAAAAGTTAGTTTCTATTCGTACGGATCATTGCCCAGAATTTGACAATCAAGCCTTTGTAGAATATTGTAGGGAGAATGGTGTAGGACATAAATTTTCAACACCACGAACCGCACAACAAAACGGTGTTGTTAAACGTATGAGTAGAACACTAGAGGACATGGCTCGCACTATGGGTTTGTGTAGTGGCCTTCTTAAGAACTTCTGGGCCGAAGCCATTAGAACTGCATGCTATGTGCACAATAGGGCTATGATTAGACCAACTCTAAAAACGACTCCCTATGAACTTTTAAGAGGGAGAAAACCCAATATAGCTCATCTTCATTGCTTCTTTAGTAAATGTTTTGTCCATAATAATGGAAAAAGTAATTTAAACAAATTTGATCCACGAAGTGACGAAGCTGTGTTTGTTGGTTATTCTAAACATATCAAAGCTTATAAAGTTTTTAATAAAATAACTTTATGCATAGAAGAAAGTGCTCATGTTGTATTTGACGAAGATAATGTGCCTGAACACAGTGAGATAACTATAACACCTGCAAATGTACCCTATTTTATTTCAATAATATTATATTATTATTAATTAGAGTAATTTTAGAGTTAGATTAGAGCTTAGTTTCCCGTGTCTAGTTTAGCAATTCTGAGTCCGTATTCGGACTCTACTCGGAATTCCATGTGGGTTTCGCCTTAAGCCGAATTTGGGGCTTTTTCCTCATTCATTTCTCCACTCACCTTTTTTATAACCGTAACTCCCCCATCTTTTTCCACTCACTTCTTCTTCCTCACCATAACACCAAAACCCTAACCACCATTTTAGGATGAACTCAAGTTCATCACTACTCCTTCATTCCTCACTCAAATCTCCTTATTTTCATCATAATCTTCCGCTCTCATCCTCCTCTACCTTTTGTGGTAATAAAATTTCTGTCTTTCTCATTTTCAATTTTTCCGTCTTTCTAAAAGGTGAATTATATTCATCTTTTGGTGTCATTGTTTAGGTGGAGACCTTCAAGACGCCGACAAGGATTACTACCTCGTGGAGGAAGACCTCGAAGATGATTGAAGATGCACAAAGGTAACGGTGAAGGCTTACTCGATATCAATACGTGTTTTTATGTTTTAATTGATGTTTACTAAATGTCTAGTGACAATTATTAAGCATTTAATGTGTTTCGATATTAGTGAATATGGTTAGAATTAGTTGAGGGTTCATAGAATTTGTGTTGGTTGATAATTGTTGATGATAGTTGATGTTTGTGGATGATTATTGGTGAAGTATGGTGATTTTCGTGCATATGTTGTCATATCCGGCTGACCGGCCGCCGGTCAGCTGACCGGCTGGGAGTGTGGCTGACATTTTCGAAATATTTTGGTGATATGCAAGTCTCAGCCGGGCGACCGGCTGAGACACCCCCTTATCCTACCTTTTTTTTCTCAAATGACATAAGGTCCCAGACGGGTAGCCGGCTGCCGGTCCCCTTGACCGGATGGGACTCCCTGTATTTTTGGTGGTTTTCATTTGTTGGTGAAGTGCCATCCCGGTTGCCGGCGGCCGGTCCCATTGACCGGCTGGCTCACCCTGTAATTCTCCTTCTACTTCTTTTCTTATACTTTCATTTATAATAGTTTGAACGGTTCAATTGTCGTATAAATTTACGTAATAGCTTTAAATATTTGTGTTTAGAATATATGATATCCCATTCGCTTATATCGCATGTTTTGTGACGGTTTTTGATATATCCCCCTTTGAGTCGGTTTTACATATGTTTTGATTTGAGCACTAATTGTTAAGTGCTATGAACTCTCATTCCTTGGCTATACCTCCTTGCTCGTTAGACTGGAATGTCGGAACGAGGAGATGTATCCTTTATGCTTGTATGCATGTTTTAGTGGGGATATGACAACGTTGTTGGGAGGCAAACGCATTGCGTTGATCGACCTGGCCGTCAAATGCCGTATACTTGCGAGGTGGTGTCATTGCATGTAGCGTACCGCTTGTTTATGATGCTTGTGCTCTTTCCGCCTCTTTCGTGAAGGTTGACCGAATTTGGGGTACTCGGCTTCCGTTTTTGACAGAGTCTTGGATGCGAAATGTGTATGGCATGTCGAATCGGAACATGTTTATTCCGAGAGTCTGGCCAGGTTTAGACTAGGACCGTATTATTATCGTCGTCCTACCGGGAGGAAATAAGTCTACATATACAAAATGTTTATCATGTATGGTCCAGAGAAATGTTTATCCCGTGGACGTGTAATGATCATACTCGCTATGTACATAGTGCTAGTGCGTGTCATTAACCGTGAGAGATTATGTTACCATATTCGTATGTTTGGATGGATGGTTATATGTTGATTATTTGTGACCGTTGGATGACTTGGCGTGGTTTATATGTCGAGTCTCTATCTTATCAAGTATATGTCACTAACAGTGAGATGTAAGCCCTAGTGAGTATATAATTGCCTAAGGGTGTCTTCCCCAAGTCTGTTTATAATCTGATGCTTACAGTTTTGTACTTCATGCGCCTATATCTTAATATATTGAGATGCTTATTTATACTTCTCGTAATTCACATATATATATATATATATATATATATATATATATATATATATATGTATGTTTCTACATGTTTATTACCGTTTAAGTATGTTATTTGTGATATGGCTGGGAGAACCCGGAGTTACTCCCCACTGACTATGGCGTTCATGTTTCATGAATGAATAGGTTGCTTCGCTGGATTTTGCTTATTTTTGGGTTCGGGTGTGTTCTAGAGAGCGTTGGACTTGACGATTCACCCATAGACGTTCTTAGCTAGTTTACTAAACAACTTTTATGTTTGATTACGTTTTGAGAGACTACGTCTCTTGGTAGTATTTTATTCTTTAGTTTTTTTTTTATCTGACATTCTTCGTACTCTTTTTTCGGCATGTAAAAAGTTTCAAAAATATCGTATTTTCCGCTATTTAAATTGCATGCTTGTTATATTTTATTTCCTCTATCGCGAGGGTTGTCAAAAGAATGGAGAAGAAGACATGGATTATCCAGACTTTCGCCTTAAAAGGGACGATTTACCAGAACTGGATGAATAAGTTATTGAAGGTATCAATGATGAACTTGATAAATCCACAAATGATCTTGAAAATAGAACTGAGACAATTGTTGATGATACCAATGTCTCTTCTCAAAACAAGAATAAGGAAACCGAAGTTATAACTGATGATGCAATAATATTGGACCCAGATCAAGATAATGTAACTAATGTTATATCAACTTCAGCTATAACCCTGGAGTCAAGCTCAGGGGGAACCAATCTTGACACTGAATCATTTGAGGAAAGTGAGAGTTCATCAGATGATGATGAGCCTAGGAACTCTAAGAAATGGAAATATAAGATTTCTCATCCTATGGAAGTATCGTAGGAAGTTTGAATAAGGGAGTTTAAACAAGACAAACATTAAATAACTTTTGTTCATTCTATTCTTTTCTGTCTACCATAGAGCCTTCCAACATCAAAGAAGCACTTGCAGAATCCGAATCGATTGTGGCAATGCAAGAAGAGCTTCAACAGTTCGAACGTAATAAAGTTTGGCATTTAGTGCCTCGACCCAAAAATTGAACTGTGATTGGTACTTGATGGGTTTTCATAAATAAATTGGATGATTTAGGAGTTATAGTTCGTAATAAGGCTCGATTGGTCGTTCAAGGATATAATCAACAGGAAGGGATCGATTATGACAAGACCTTCGCACCTGTATCAAGACTTGAGGCTATTTGTCTGCTTTTTGCCTTCGCAGCTGATAAAGGAATGAAATTGTACCAAATGGACGTTAAGACTGCATTTCTTAACGGATATTTCGAAGAAGAGGTTTTTGTCGAACAACTTCCCGGATTTTTAAATAGCAAATTTCAAAATCATGTTTTTAAACTTGATAAAGCATTCTATGGTTTGAAACAAGCTCTTAGGGCATTGTATGACCGATTGTTTAAATTTCTATTACAAAACAATTTTAAAAGACGATCTGTCGACAAAACCTTATTTTTAAAATCTGAGGGTTCTGAATTAGTTGTTGCTCAAATTTATGTAGACGATATTATTTTTGGTTCTACTAACAATAAATTGTGCAAGTATTTCTCAGATTTAATGACCTCAGAGTTTGAAATGAGCATGATGGGAGAATTGAAATTCTTTTTAGGATTGCAAATTCAACAAACTAAAGACGATATACAGATCCACCAATAGAAATATGTCAAGGACCTAATTAGGAAATTTGGTAAGGAGAACGCTCATCCAATGGACACATCTATGGTAACTGATAAAAACTTGACCTTAAAAGAAAATGTTAAGTGTGTCGATGAGACTACATATCGAGGTATGATTGGTTCTTTATTATATTTAACTGCAAGTAGACCTGAAATTATGATTAGTGTATGTGTCTGTGCTCGATTTCAATCGTGTCCAAAAGAGTCAAATATGATTGCAGTTAAACGTATCTTGAGATATTTAATTGGTACATCTAATTTATACTTATGGCATCCAATTGAGTGCAATTTTGATCTAGTAGGATATTCAGATGCAGATTATGCAGGATGTTCTTTAGATATAAAAAGTACCTCTGGATTCGCTACGTTTGTTGGACCATGCATTATAACTTGGGGCTCAAAGAAGCAAAATTCAGTTGCGTTGTCTACCACTGAAGTCGAGTATATAGCTGCGGGACTGGTATGTTCTCAGTTACTTTAGTTAAAGCAACAACTATGTGATTATGGTGTAAATGTTGGTTGTATGCCTATATTTTGTCATAATACGAGTGCTATTATTATTTCTAAGAACCCAGCTCAGCATTCTCGTACTAAACATATAGACATTAGACACCATTTCTTACGCGGCCATCTAGAAAAGGGTAACCTTAAGTAGAATTTTTTAGTACTTTATGAATATGGAGTTATGGACCACATATTTGCCATAAATATATCTTATTCACTTTCCAAATTAACCAAAATTCTACCCATGTGTCTCGTTTTTTGGGTCCTATCTACCTCATCAAGGTAATTCAATTCTATGCTTCCTTCTCTTTGAAATATGGAGTCTTGCATGCCGTTGTAAATGGCCGTGAAGTGTCAGTTTTGGTTGACGACTTTTGATGATGGAGCCAAAATACACCCGTGTACGTAGTGGGAAGAGTTGTGACACCCTCAAATTTGCGGAAAGAAAAAAATTATTTAAATACATAAAAGATAATAATAAAACATAACGAAGGTGTCATAAAATAAAAAGATCATTACAAAACGGAAATAATATTCTACAAAAGAAATATACCAGACGGGAGACATATCTCCCGTATAAATACGGAAATAAAAGTGTGTATAATAATATACAAACTATGAACCGAATATAGGTCCAAGGTAAATACTTCGCTCGCTAGCTCGTCAATGTACCCCAAATATGCATTCACCACCTGTTCGACCGTATTAAATATAAACACGGAAGCCACAGTCAGTGGGGAGTAACTCCGAGTCCTCCCAGCCACGATATGTCGAGTTTAATGAAACATGAATAACATAAAAGCAATGCATATGGAAAATACAAAACTTAAACATATACGATATGCTTTTCATGTATGAAACAGATAACTAACAAATAACCTATCATGTGAGAGCTATCATG
>JAIUZE010024215.1:0-20060 GCA_022085475.1 Heliosperma pusillum | reverse complement strand
TCTCTCAGAAATTCCAAATACGAACGCGGAATTTCAAAATAAGACTCGGAACAAAAATTCCTATTTTAAAAACTTAAGTTCTACTGAAAAGTGTTAGTAAATATTTTTACTAGAAAAATCGGGTACTTTTCGGGTTGTTACAGTGGTGGCTACCGGGACCTCATTGGGAGATAGTGAAGAAAAGGAGCGAAGATCCAAACTTTGTCAAACAATCAAATGTGAATAAGAAAAAGAGAAGGTCGGGAGGGGTAGACTAGAAAGCTTTGGGAACCCACACTCTTGGCCAAAAGAGTTCGGCTATCGTTTTTAAGGAATTAGTAAGTATTTTAATTATTATTTAATTTTTATAGTTTGAGGTACGTTAATTATTGTCGAAATTATTTTAATTATTATGTTTGATCGCATTTTTTAGGGTGGCAATGCCACCCTTGCACCAGCTCATGGAGAAGTCGAAGAAAAGGAAGGATGGCGAATGGGTTAGCCCCCGAGCATCAGAGACGAACGTAAGTTTTCTCATACATTTTCTTTTTACTTTTCTTATTTCCTTAGATTGGTATTATTTATTTTATATAAGTCGTAATTATTTTTTTGTTTTTTTTTTATTTTCCGGAGGCGTACCAACATAAGATGAGTCAATCAACACCTACTGGAGCCCCACCAGACCCATTTGAAGGGTACAGTGATGTGATTGGGGGTTACAACAATAGATCGAGGTTCTTCAGATTGGGATCGGCGGCTTTGTAGTTTTTCAAGCCTACTAGAGGTAGGCATCCCCCTTCTGGTTCATCTTACTCACCGTCCATTATTGCTCAGTTCTCACAGGAGAATTCGCAATTAAAAGAGCAAATGAGTCAAATGCAAATGGATATGCAAGCCACTCAAGAGAGACAAGAACGCACTGAGGCGTTCATGAGAGAGAGGTTTAATTTTTCTGGGGGCAACAACACGTGTTTGGGTATCCCTCAACCACGTCGTAGGGATGACTTCACGGATGACGGTCACAGATTTAATGGTTTTGTCAAGCCATTAGCTTAGAAATAGGTAGGTTGGTTGTATGAACTATAAACCTTTTACTTAAAGGTATTGTGCAAACTTGAAATAGCCAGGTTGTTTTATGAACCATTAAGTTTATGTAATGAGGATTTGGTTGTGATTTTTGGTGTTGATGCGTGTTTTTTTTTAGATTCCCGCCTTGCGGTCGACAATGAAATTGATTTATTGCAGGATTTGTCGATGTTATTGCAGGATTTATCGATGTAAAACAATGCATATTTTGCATTGTGGCTGGCAGAAACCAGCTGTTTCGTGCAGCTACTAGGTTAATTTGTGACGGAAATTCCATCACAAATATTAACTTATGGTCAACGAAAGTCAATGTTTGTGACGGAACTACCGTCACAAATGTCAATATTTGTGACGGAAATTCCGTCACAAACATTGACCAGAAAAGTCTGTTTGTCAACGAAAGTCACTATGTTTATCTTTAATATCTCAAAATATTGTTGTAAAGATATTATTAGAATCCTAGGTTGATGCAAACAAGGAAACGTGCCATAGAAGCCTATTTCCTCATCATCTTGAAACCCTAGGTGTTTGCCTATGAGCACTCAACCCTATGAGGCACAAACACTGGGTTTCACGAAACCCTAGGTGACACAATCACTAGGTGGACTTATTAGGTTAACAACAATTTGAGATAGAATATACTAGAGACCCTTGGTAGCATGACAACTCATAAGTTGTATTAATAACCAATAGAATCTCATAAATACATTATCTATTAAAACTTTTGATAAATATAAAAATTCTCTCTCTTTTTGAAAACATTTAAAAGATTTATTTCTAAAATCATGCTTCAACTTTATCATCCAAAGTTATAGGTGAAATAGTTATAACCTTGAACTCAATATGTAAAGTTATAAGTGAAAAGTTATAACTTTACAAACATAAAATCACTCTAATGGAATAGTTGACGAATGACGACTACCTATATTATCTAATCTACACAAAGATATTCAGTTTAGCGATCATCTCTTCATCTTGATCATAAAGACCCTCCATCTTGAGTCATGTGTTATTTGAAGTAGATCTTGCTTGAATTGTTTCTTCAATGTTATAACCAAAGTAACTATAACTTTGCATATTAACTTCCAAAGTTATACCTCAAGCTCGTATAACTTTGTCTCACTGAAATCTTCAAAGTTATGCCTTAAGTTCCTATAACTTTGATCTCCTTTCTTGTAATTGTTGTTAGCTATGATAAGACTAAAGCACACAATTACATGCCTATGATATATCAATTAAAGCACATTATCAAGTAAATACTTATCATTGTCAAAACTATAAAATAGGTCCAACAAATTCTCTATTTTTGATGATGACAAGTCTGTTATGATTTCTCTTATGATTGTAACTAAGTATAGTTCCTCCTCAACAAAATACTACCAAAGTTATAGTAACTTTGATCGAAAGAACATAACAACCTAGCCAAAGTTATAACTTGAAAGATTTTAAGAGATAACAAGTCTTGACAAGGAGCAAGCTTAAGCAAAGACTCAAATCATATCAATTCTTCCCCCTGTTGGCATCATTAAAAAGACAAGAACAAGGATGTAAAATGACTAGAATAACATATTCCAAGTCAAGAAATAGATATGCAAACTACGCAATAATTAACGATTCATAGCAAGAAAAATCAAGTACTAAATGTTAATTAAACTACAAACCACAAAGAAAAGTGTTAATTGCCAATGAGCCGAATACAGTGTAAGCCAAAATGGGCCAAATGGAAAATAGGATACGTAGTTTAAGGACAAAAAAATCAAGACGATAAAAATCAAGGCATATTGGGTTGACGACGGATAGAGGGGTCGATATAGTCGGGCCGGGTACGTTACTCAATGGTGTGAAGGCGACCAAAGCACTTCTTCACATGATTAGCTTGTGCGGTGAGGCATGAATCAAAGTTCCAAACCTTCATGGATAAGGCCTCCGTCGCATCATAGATAGTGTGCATTCCATCTCGCATTTCCGCACCACTCTTCACCAATGTACCTCCTTGGCTAACCAAGAATTGCATCCAATCCCGTTGCCTAAATAGTTCTTGCCTAACATCGACCACATTCCTCTCAATATTAGCAATACAACCATTAACCTCCATCATCCAAGCCTTCAAGTCACCACTCACAACCGACCCGCCATGGTCACGGTTTGAGCTTGGACTCCCAAATGCCACGGTGTTTACCACCTTATCAACAACCGCATCGATTTTCTTATCTTGCGCATCAAGGCGCTCCATAACCTTCCCCATAAACAAGTCAAATTTTGATTCAAGAACCGAAACATCAACTATATTCGGTTTAACATCAACCGAACCCACTTTAGATTGATAAAAAATTCCGGACCCACGACAACCATCTTCATGAATTTCAAGTAAGTATCAATCATGTCATCCTTAAGATTGACTCCATAGCTAGCCGGATCAACAACCCTCCTCTCTTCCAAGATCCGATACACCCACATTCCATACGGAAGGTCCAAGGTTGTTTATACCTTGTCCTCCGTCACGGAAAAACTAGTCTCAAAAATTCGAGCAAAAACGAGAAAAGCAAGATTGACACGTTCACCCTTAAGCCACTTTTTAACCACCATCATCTCATAGCAACTGATTTTATCCCGACCTCCCTGACGCGGGACCAGTGTATTCCACAAGTAATTCAATAAAAATTTCATGATTGGTGAAACATTTCCCGCCAACACACAAGTAGACAAGGTAGGCTTAGCATCAAAATATCTTTTAACATTCAGTTTGGCCGTGTCCGACAACTCATCCCATGATGTACTCGGGTTTATTTTGGCTCCATCATCAGGAATCAAAAACATAGTACAAAAGTCATTGATAGAGACCGAAACTTCTCGGCCATTCATCGCGACATGTAAGACTCCATATTTCAAAGAAACGCAAGCATAAAATTGAATTACCTCGATGGGATAGATAGGACCCGTAAACCGAGGCACATGCTCCCATTATTAAAATTTCAAGAAATTGTTGAAGAATTTCAAGGTGAGATATTTTTACACCAAGATTGTTGGAAACTCCAACCACAATGAATACCATATTTTGCAACCTGATTAACCAATTGTCATTCTTCTTTAGTGAGTCGTCGTTTATGAAGTCCGGATGTCGTTGCTTGGGGTAGAAACTTGCGAAACAGAAGGCGTTTTGTCCTTTGTATTTCTGTGATTTTGACGTCATCACCAGCATCTATTTGTACCTTGTTCTTACCCTTGTTTAATCGACGCCTTTTAGTTCCTTCAAGCACCGAACCCGACTCAGTTTGGGTCAAGGTTGAGGATTTTTGGTTGGGTTGTGGTGAAGGATTAGTAGACATGCAAGATGTTTGAGTTTTAGAGTTTGGGGTGTTGGTGTTTTTGGTTGTGGACCGTGTGGAAGCCATGGATGTGTAAGTATTTTTTGTTTTTTTTTTCATGTAGAAGAAGAAAGGTGATGTTGGTTATATGTGTTGATGGTGATGTAGATGGGTATTTTTGAGAGGTAGTGTTGGGTTTTGTGTTTTTGTAGGGTAGCACATGAGGTGCCGTCCTTTACTTCCTCTTTTTCGTTTTTTTTTTTTAATTTGAATTTGGGTTGATAGAAAAAGGAATCTAGGCTAAATATAGGAGAGATATGGTAAAGGTAGGATTAGGTAAATAAAAAGATATGGTAGAATATTATGTGGGAATTTCGGTCAAATGAAAAGATAAGGGTGGGAATTTTGGTTAATATGGGAAAGTGAATAAGATAGATTTTTGGGAAATACGTGGTCCATATTTCAATATTCATAAAATACTTAATATGCAAGATATTCACGTAAAATATATAATATTAAACACAAATATACTAGCAATAGAATACATAGACACAGTCATACAATCTTGTCTTATTCTAAATAGTCATGCAAGTTCATAAAATAAATATGACGAATTGAATTTAGTTGCTACTGATTAAACCAATTTCCAACCGCAAAATCTCAAAACGTCTTCTCGCTAACGCCTTTGTTAAAATGTCAGCCCATTGATTTTCAGTACTACAAAATTCTAGTTTAATGTTGCCATTTTCTACATGGTCGCGTAAGAAATGGTGTCTAATGTCAATATGTTTAGTACGAGTGCTAAGATGGGTTCTTAGAATATTAGTAGCACTCGTATTATCCCAAAATATAGGCATACAACCAATATTTACACCATAATCACATAGTTGTTGCTTTAACCAAAGTAACGGAGAACATTCCAGTCCTGCAGCTATATACTCGGCTTCAGCAGTAGATAACGCAACAGAATTTTGCTTCTCCGAGCCCTAAGTTATAATGCATGGTCCAACAAACGTAGCGAATCCAGAGGTACTTTTTCTATCTAAAGAACATTCTGCATAATCTGCATCTTAATATCCTACTAGATCAAAATTACACTCAAGTGGATACCATAAATATAAATTAGATGTACCAATTAAATATCTCAAGATACGTTTAACTGCAATCATATGTGACTCTTTAGGACACGATTGAAATCGAGCACAGACACATACACAAAACATAATGTGTAACACCCGCAAATGTACCCTATTTTAATAGTAAAAATATTTTTACGGATACTTTTCAGCGAAATTTAGTTTTAGTTTAGAATTAAATTTCCCGTGTCTAATTTTAGAATTTCCGAGTTCGTATTTGGATTTTACGCGAGAATTCGAGTAAGTTACGTCTTAAGACGTTATGGGCTTTTTCCATAACTTTTCCACTTACTCCCTCATAACCTAACTCCCTCACAACTCAAACTTCTTCTTCCTCACCAAGTAAACCCAAAACCCTAACCTCCATATTCTTCCAAGCTTAGAATCGTCACTACTCATTCATTTCTCGCTCAAATTCACCTAGGTTCGTCTTATTCTTTCCCTCTCATCGTCCTCTATCCGTTTTGGTAATAAAATTACCGTCTTTCTCGCTTTTCAATTTATCCGTCTTTCTCTAGGTGAATTATATTAATCTTTTATTATCTAATTGTAGGTGGTGACCTCCAAGACCCCGACAAAGACTACTTCTTGATTGAAGAGGACATTGACACGGAGTGAAGACGCGAAAAGGTAACGGTGAAGGGTTACTCGATATCATTTACGTGTTTTTAACGTGTTTTTAGTTTAGTAATCGTATTTAAGATAGGATGATTAGTCCTAGGATTTGTGTTATTGATAATAGTTGTTGTTAGTTGATGATTGTTAATGAGAATTGATGATTTATGATGATAATTGATGGTTGTTGAAAATCAATGTGGAAGAGTTGTTGTTTCACGGGTAAAAGTGCTCCCAGCCGGGTGCTCGGCCGCCGGTGTGCCGACCGGCTGGGGACACATCAGAATGAAACTTATATTTGGTGTTGTGTTGTTCCCAGCCGGGTGCCCGGCCGCCGGTCCCCCTGACCGGCTGGGAACACGTTGTGTTTTTAATAGATTTTGGTTTGTGCATGAGGCGCCAGCCGGGTGCCCTGTAACACCCGTAAATGTACCCTATTTTTATAGTAAAAATATTTTACGGATACTTTTCAGCGGAATTTAGTTTTAGTTTGGAATTTAATTTTTCGAGTCGAATTTAGAATTTCCGAGTTCGTATTTGGATTTTACGCGAGATTTCAAGTAAGTCCCGTCTTAAGCCGTCTTTGACTTTTGTTGACTTTTTCCACTTACTCACCTTACATATACTCCCTTCTAACCCTAACCTAACTCACACAACTCAACATTTCTTCCTCTTTAAGAAATCAACCAAAAGCTTAGCTTTCTTTTCTTCCAATTTTACAATCGTCATAACTCGTTCGTTTCTCACTCAAATTCACGTAAGTTCGTCTTATTCTTCCCCTCTTAGCTTCCTCTATCCGTATTGGTAATAAAATTACCGTCTTTCTTGCTTTTCAAACTTTCCGTCTTTCTCAAGGTGAAGTATATTCATCTTTTTATTAACTATTTGTAGGTGGTGACCTCCAAGATCCCGACAAAGACTATTTCTTAATCAAAGAGGACCTTGACACGGAGTAAAGACGCATAAAGGTAATGGTGAAGGGTTACTCGATATCATTTACGTGTTTTACGTGTTTTCTATAATAGGAATCATATTTAGAATATGATTGGTGAGCTTAGTAATTGTGTTGATGATGGTATAGGTTATTTGTTGAGAATTCATATGAGATTTGATGATTTATGATAATATTTGATAATTGTTGAATTTGGATCCTTAGTGAAAATGGTGAATTTCGTGTACTATGGACCCCAGCCGGTCGACCGGCAGCCGGTCAGACCACCGGCTGGGGCAGTGGCATTATTTTTATTGTGTTACGTAATGTTTGATGCATGAAGATGGTCTCAGCCGGCCGACCGGCAGCCGGTCAGCCGACCGGCTGAGACACCCCTATTTTCCTTCTTGTTTTTCCAATGTTCCCTTGGTCCCAGCCGGGTAGCTTGCAGCCGGTCCCATTGACCGGCTGGGACACACTGACATTTCACGTTGGTTTTTCATATGACTATTGGCCTTAGCCAGGTGGCCGGCAGCCGGTCCACCTGACCTGCTGGCACCTGCTGGTCTTTGTTTGTATTTCTTATTTACGATTTCATTTATAACAATTCCGATCGTTCGTTTATCGTATAAATTTACGTAGTGACTTATAATATTAATGTTTTGAATATATGATATTTCATTCGCTTGTATCACATGTTTTGTGACGGTTTTTGTTATGTCCCACTTTGAGTCGGTTTTTACAAATGTTACGGTTTAAGCACTATTTTTGTTATGTGCTTGTACTCTCATTCCCTTGGCTACCTCCACGTTCGTAAGGCTGGAATGTCGGAACGGGGATGTATCCTACTGCTTAATTGCATGTGTTAGTGGGCATACGACGACGTTGTTGGGAGGCGAACTCTTTGCGTTGATCGACCCGGCCGTCAAATGTTGTGTACTTGCGAGGTGGTGTTATTTGCATGTAGCGTACCGCTTGTTATGAGGCTTGTGCTCTTTTCCGCCTTTTTCGTGAATTGTATCTACCGAATTTGGGGTACTCGGCGTATATGATTGACCGAGTCTTGGATGCGAAACGTTTATCGCATGTCGAATCGGAACACGTTATTCCGAGAGTCTGGCCAGGTTTAGACTAGGACCGTAATATTATCGTCGTCCTACCGGAGGAAATTAGTCCACATATATGAAATGTGATCGTGTATGCGTTCAGGGAAATGTTTATCTCCTGGATGCCTTTTAATCATACTTGTCATGTACACGGTGCTAGTGCGTTTCATTTACCGTGAGAGATGTCGTCTTTGTGTCGTTGTGTTTGGATGCATGATTACATGATTGATTATTCATGATCATTGCATGACTTGGCATGGTTTGGTTGTCGAGTCTCAATCTTATCAAACTTATACCGCTAACGTGAGATGTAAGCCCTAGTGAGCGTATTCGGTTGCCTAAGAGTGTCTTCCCCGAGTCTTTGTATAACATGATGGATTCGGACTTGTACCTCTTATGCTCTTATCATGATATATTGAATTGCCTATCTATTCTTATCGTATCTCACATGTATATCTATATATGCATGCTCTACTTTTGTATTTCCTTTTATGTACGTTTAATGTGATATGGCTGGGAGAACCCGGAGTTACTCCCCACTGATTGTGGCGTTCATGTTTTTCATGGATGAACAGGTTGCTTGCATGGATGGCTTTTTGATTGGTATTTTGGGTTCGGGTGTGAGCTAGCGGGCGTTGTCCCTGGATTGAAACACCTCTAGACGATTTTAGCTTGTTTGCTAATCACTTTTACTTTGATAACACTTGGAGAGACTACGTCTCTTGTTGTAGTATTTTATATTCGGTTTGTAATATTTGACACACCTCGTATTTTCTATCTTGCATGTATAAAGGTTTTTAAAACACCGTATTTCCCCAATTAATTCACATGCTTGTATGTTTTATTTCCGCATTCGCGAGGGTTGTCACAGTTGGTATCAGAGCTTTATTGCTCCCGACGCACACACGTGAACCCTAACTTAAACTACTTGACCTTAAAAATAATAAATGAGAGTTGGGTAGAAGTTAAGAATTTTACTTGGTAGTCTATTTGTTTATGCTAATTGATAGGAGTAAGTTAATTTGTTTTTGTTTCTTATGAAGATGGTGAGACCTCGTCTAGTTGAGAACGTTATGCTTGAAGCCCTTACACAAGTGTTGAAAAATCAACAAGATGCGGCTTTAGCTCAAGCCAACCAAGTTCCCCTTAGAAGAGAAGATAACCATCAAGGTGGCTACGCTTGGGTAGCTGGACAAATAGCTAGGAGTAAAATTGTACCTTATGGTGGAGAACCGGACCCTACGAAGCTATCAGATTGGTTCCGTGAGATGGAGAAGCAGTTTGATCTATACCAAGTCTGTGAAAAGGACAAGGTGAGGATCGCAAAGCACTTCCTTGTGAGGGAAGCTGATAACTGGTGGGCTATCACAAGTGCCACCGCTGTTCTTGAAGAGGACTTCAATTGGGCTTGTTTCAAAGCTCTTGTGGAAGGTAGATTCTATCCTAAAGAGCTTAAGCAACAAAGGCTCAAGGAGGTCATTGACTTTAAGCAAGGCAACTTGTCAGCTCAGGACTTCACTACGGAGTTCAATAAGCTTGCTCATTTTGCTCCGAGGCTTATCCGAGATGACGAGGACCGAGCTTTCTATTATCGAAACAAGCTGAGTGCCGTTCTTCAAAGTAATGTGAGAAGGAATACTACTTCCTTTGGGGATCTTTATGATGATGCCTTGTGGGCCGAGAATTCTATGAAGGCTATTAGAGATGAAGCTTTGATGAATAATCCCTCTCCTTCTTACGCTCCTAGGCCAAATGTTTATGAGAAGAGACCGTTTATTCCGTCTTCCTCTAATTTTTATGCTAACAAGAGGAGATTCAATCCTCCTTCCAATGCAAATACAAGAAATCCTGCTTCTTTCATTCCTAGAGCTACTTCAAATGTGGCTCATAGGCCTAATGCTCCTCAAGCTCAAGCTCAAGGTAGTCAATGTAACCGTTGTAGACAACCATACCATCCCGGTGTGCCTTGTTCCAACCGACCTTATATTTGCTACTTTTGTCAAAAGGGTGGTCACCGTTACGAGGATTGCCCCGATCGAAAGTTGCCCCCTCCTCCTGCTAAACCTAAGGGTTCTATCTTTGTTATGTGTCGTGCCGAAGCCAATGCTCATCCAGAGATCATTACGGGTATGTTCTCAATCTTAGAGCAACCGTGTCTTATTCTATTTGATACCGGTGCTTCTATGTATGTCTTTTGTATCATCGACTTATGCTAATAAATAATCTATCAAGCCTACATCTAGTGAGGATACTCCCATATCCTTACCTTCCGGAGATATTATCTCTTGTTCTACTCTTTATCCTAATGTCCCAATATCTATTGCGGGATCTATCTTTCCCGCTAATCTCCTTAAGTTTCCTTTAGGAGAGTTCGATATAATATTAGGTATTGATTGGTTAGCATTGTACCATGCTAGGTTCGAGTGTCGTGATCAAAAGATTTATTTAAAGAGTCCTTTAGGAGTTAGAATAACTTATAAGGAATCTCATCCCCGAAAAGGTGTGTCTTTAATTTCCGCTATGAAATTGGTAAGTATGGTAAGAAAAGGTCACCAAGCATACTTGTGTATTGTGACTTCTTCAACTACCTCTTTGCCAAGTATTGAAGATGTGCCTATTGTTCGAGAATTCGTTGATGTATTCCCCGAAGATTTGCCCGGGATTCTTCCCGAGCGTGATGTTGAGTTCTCTATTGATCTTGTACCTGGTTCTGGACCCATAGCCAAAGCTCCTTACCGTATGGCTCCGACCGAATTGAAAGAATTAAGGAAGCAGTTAGATGATATGATTGAGAAGGGTTTTATTCGACCAAGTGCCTCGCCTTGGGGTGCTCCCGTTCCCTTTGTAAAGAAGAAAGATGGTTCTATGAGGCTTTGTATTGATTATCGTGAGTTGAATCGGATTACAATCAAGAATAGGTATCCTTTACCAAGAATTGAAGATTTATTTGATCAACTAAAGGGTGCTTCTACTTTTTCCAAGATTGATTTGAGATCTGGTTATCACCAAATTCCTGTTCGTGATGTTGATATTCCGAAGACTGCTTTTAGTACAAGGTATGGTCATTATGAGTTCAAGGTAATGCCATTTGGATTGACGAATGCTCCCGCTATCTTTATGGATCAAATGAACCGCACATTTAGTGTGTATCTTGACAAGTGTGTGGTGGTGTTCATTGACGATATTCTTATTTTCTCTAAGTCCGAAGAAGAGCATGTTATTCATCTAAGGATTATTTTGGGTGTTCTTCGTCGCCAAAAGTGGTATGCTAAATTCTCCAAGTGTTAATTTTGGTTACCTAAAGTGTCCTTTCTTGGGCATGTGATTTCTAAAGAAGGTGTAATGGTGGATCCTTCGAAGATTGAAGCTAAGGTGGATTGGAAGAGTCCGACCGATATTAGAGAGATTCGAAGTTTTCTTGGTTTAGCTGGTTATTACCGTAGATTTGTCAAAGATTTCTCTAAGCTTGCTAGACCGATGACTCAGCTATTGAAGAAGGAAACCAAATTCCTATGGAATGAAGCTTGTGAAGCCGCGTCTCAAGAGTTAAAGAAGAGGTTAACTACCGCTCCGGTGTTGACTTTGCCTGAAGATGGAGTAGACTTTGATGTCTATTGTGATGCTTCTAAGATGGGTTTGGGTTGTGTTCTTATGCAAAGTAGGAAGATGGTGGCGTATGCTTCAAGACAGTTGAGAGTTCATGAAGTGAACTATCCTACTCATGATTTGGAATTGGCCGCCGTTGTTCATGCTTTGAAGGTGTGGAGACACTACCTTATTGGAGTTCATTGTCGTATATTCACCGATCACAAAAGTTTGAAGTACATATTTACTCAAAAAGAGTTGAATATGAGACAAAGAAGATGGTTGGAATTGGTGAATGATTATGATTTTGAGTTGTTGCATCATGAAGGGAAGGCAAATGTTGTTGCCGATGCTCTTAGTAGGAAAGCTTCTCATGCTTCTCATGTTATGCGGGTATTACCCGATGATCTTTTTGCTGAGTTTCGAAGATTGAAGTTGGAATTCGTGGAGCGTGGATTTGTTTATGTTGGTGCTATGACTGCCGAACCTGTTTTTCTCCGAGAGATCCGCGAAAGCCAAGTTGATGATCTTACCTACAAGTCTATTCGTTCAAGCCAAACGTCTTGAAGGTAAAGCTAAAGATTTCAAGTTTGATGATGAAGGTGTTCTTCGTTTCCATGGCCGTTTATTTGTTCCTAATGCTCTTGATTTGAGGAAGCGAGTTCTTGATGAAGCTCACCTTTCCCCTTATTCTATTCACCCCGGTAGTGATAAGATGTACAAAGACTTGAAGCTACAATTTTGGTGGCCGAACTTGAAGGGTGATGTTGTATCTTATGTTGGAAGATGTCTTACTTGCCAACAAGTGAAGATTGAACACAAAAGGCCCGGTGGATTGCTACAACCGTTGGATATTCCACTATGGAAGTGGGAATCTATTTCTATGGATTTTGTTATGGCTTTGCCGAGGACCGTTGGAGGTAAAGATGTCGTTTGGGTTGTTGTTGATCGTTTGACTAAGTGTGCTAGATTTATTCCGATCAAGGAAACTTGGAGTTTGGATCGACTAGCGAAAGCCTATGTGTAACAACCCGTAATTTGAAATACCGAAATTATATTTGAAATGTAATAAATTTATTTTATTTTAATTTATTACGATTTATTTGAATTTATGATAATTTAATATAATTATTTTGAATTTATTTGGAATTAAAGAGTAGGTTATACGGTTTAAACCCGAACTTCATTTAACTATTCCCGAGTCAACTTAAGTCCCGAAACAAACCCGAAACCCGACTCCTACATGTGCCACACGCCCAAATCACCTTTTTCTCTCATTTTAGATCTTTTGATTAAACTTGATTAAACTAATACAAATATCTAAGATATTTGTAACTTTATCAATCTGTCAGCTTAAATTACGCAACAAATCGCTTAAACTCGGACCCGATTTCTTCCACCTCCACACGCCTCTTTCCTCTTGTCCCTTAGGATTAGATATTTTCCTTTCTTTTGATTAAACTAACATAATATCTAATAATATCTAGATATTTGATTAAACTAACATAATATCTAATAATATCTAGATATTTACCATAATATATTTATAAAACCCGAGTCAATTCCGTAACAACAAGTTCACAACCCGACTCCCGTTAAACCTCTATATTACACGGCCCAACCTCCCCTCTTACTCACTACTTATCTTTTTATTTTTCATTAAATCAACTTAATATCTACTTAATACCTTCTTTAATATAATCATAATCGTTCTTCGTGTTCTTGATCGTTCTTGAGCAAAATCGTCACAAAACCTTCGTTACTTGGCCAAATCCGTTCTAAATTATATTTCTAGAGTCGCCTCTCCGCTCTTCATCTCCGTGTACGTTTCATTTTCAATTCCGACAAAATCGTTTTCAACACTTTAATTGTTGAAATCAAGTTTTAATACTAATAATGTTATTTTTGTCACTTCTTATAGGAGAAGATTATGAAGACGAGTTTGGTGACTCGTATATTTTAGAAGAAGATTAGTAGACGGGTTTTTAGGTCTTATTTTGGGTGCTATTTGGTTTTGTGCTAGCTAAGGTAACGATTACCGAGTTACTCGACGAATTAATGTCACATATGTTTTTACTTTTGTTTTTGTTATTTACGGTTTTAAGTAGTAACATGCTAGGTTGTTATTATTATTAAGTTTTATGAATATTTAACATATTTAGTATTTTTGACATGTTGGATGATTTGTTCATAATCATAATTTTTGTATGAATGATGGTTGAATTGGATGTTAAAATGAATGGTTGTTAATTAAAAACATGTTAGAAATAAATTAAGGGTTGTTGTTGGTGGTGGCCGTGAGTGGTGGCCGTGAGTGGTGGCTGAAAACAGGCCCGGTTCAGGCCGGTTCAGGCCCGGTCTGGGTTGGTCCGTTATTGGCCCTTTAGGCTTGTGTCGATACTTGATTGTTTTGTTGTTGTTTTGACGGATTTTAAATATGTTAAGCATGCGGGAAATATTAAGAAAACGATTTTAGAAATGTTGACCAAAACCGGCCCAAACCAGGCCCGTGGGCCCAGTCCAGGTCCGGTTCACTCTCGGCCCAGTCCAGGCCCGGCTGACCCGTGAGCCCTCCCTTGGACTTGTGACGGTTTTTGAGTTTAGTGTTATTATTATATCATGTTTTGTAATATTTAGCAAGTGGGAAATTTTATTAAGTAAAATATTTAATTAAACGGTTTTCATAATATTATTATTTCTCACATGTTAGAAATTATAGCATGAGATTGTAGTTTAATTTGATATCCTTTAAGTCAAGCGGGTTTCGTAAGAATTAATAATTCACATGTTAAGAATTAGAATAAAATAGCATGAAATGAATATGATGTTCTTATGTTCAAGCCTAAATGGCTAAGACTCTGTTTCTAGCCGGTTTGACCAAACGGGTTTGGTCAAACTATGATCTAGTCAGCCCCGTTTTGACTGATGACCCGTCGCGGGACTCGGGTCGGGGATATGTCTTCAGGTAAGGTTTTATTTAATGAATGAATGAATGAGCCTTAGTAGATATGAGGCGATATGATATTTGAATATGATTTATATGCAATTAGTCACATGATAGGAAGTTTTTCCCGTGACTGTTTATGTATGATATATGTCGTGTTGACTAAGTACCCATAGCGCATTATGATTCTAGGCGTGTTGACCCTTCTAATTCTAGATGAGTACATTGGACCATGACATGATAGCCTACTATCGTTAACGCGAGATGTCACTGCTTGATAGCTTTTGTGTCACGGCGCCTGGGATTTGATACCAAGCCGGGGCATGGCTTGCTAATTGCTTCCACTTTGGGAATGGAGCCAGCTTAAGTACTAGCCAACTCTCCTTAGGGGGTCTCCTAGTAGAGATTCTCATGTACTTTTGGTCATGAGACAGGGAATGGGTTAGCTGTTGTCGCTAGGTCTGATCAGTCTAGGACTAGGATGTTTATCCTACCTTGTGGTATAGCCTCGAGTTACAGAAGTTGACTATTGACCGTGCTAAGAACTTATGCCTGTTTCTAGACCTATTGGTTTTTCATGTTTGATGATTCTATGAATCGTAGAAGGTGAGATGCAAGCCGGCTACGGTTGATAGAGTTTGGATTACCGGTTGTTAACTGATTCACATGATAGTTTGTATGATTAGGGTTGAGTTGTATCATGGCCATGTTTTAAATGTAACCTCTGAGCTAGAATACTAGCTTCCCTACCTCGTGGTATAGGTGGTTAACTAATTCACATGATAGCTTGCATGAGTAGCTTAGCCTTCATATGCTAGGTTATATGTTAGTTATTTGTTTCATAACATGAAAAGCATATCGTATATGTTAAGGCTTTGTATTTTCCATATACATCTCTTTTATGTTATTCATGTTTTATGAAACTCGACATTTCGTGGCTGGGAGAACTCGGAGTTACTCCCCACTGACTGTGGCTTCCGTGTTTACATTTAATGCGGTCGACAGGTTTGTGATGCATGCTTGGGTACATTGACGAGCTAGCGAGTGAAGGATTACCTTGGACCTATATTCGGTTCTTAGGATTGTATTATTTAATACACTCTTTTATTTCCGTATTTATTAGGGAGATATGTCTCCCGTTTTAGATACTTCTTATGTATAATATTATTTCGTTTTTGTTATGAACCTTTTTCTTTAAGACACCTTTGTTATGATGAATATTTTTAATGATAGGTTCCGGTTTTAAAATTGACCGATTTTCACTAAAGTGAACCTATTAAAAACGTATTCTCATCTTTTATTCATTTAAATTACTTGTTTATCTTTCCGCAAATTCGAGGGTGTCACAGTTGGTATCAGAGCTTGATAGCTCCCGACGCACGTTTGTGTACCCTAGTATAAATAACTTGACCTTAATAAAATAATAAACTTGTGAGATAGAATGGTAGGATGGGTAGATTAAAATTTATGTTGTAGTCTCTTTGTGCTTGCTAAATGATAAGTACTAATCTGTGTTTTCTTTTACAAGATGTCTCCGAGAGTTGACAACGCGATCCTAGAAGCTCTTACTCTTATTATACAGAATCAGCAAAATCAACAGGCGAATCCTATTCCTAATCCTCCTCACGACCATGAGAGACCCGGAAGTTATACATGGGTCGCTTCACAACTGTCTAGGAGCAAAGCCAAAACCTATGGTGGTGAAGTGGATCCCATCGAGCTTTCGGAATGGATACGGGAAATGGAGAAGAACTTTTCTCTATATGATGTTCTTGAAACGGATAAAGTCCGTCTTGCTTCCCACTTCTTAGTGAAGGAAGCTGATCAGTGGTGGTCACTTTATGGCCCTACTTCTAAGTTGGAACCTGGTTTTGGTTGGACTCGTTTCCGTGAGCTATTAGAGACGAGGTTCTACCCTGATGAATTGAGGCAGCAGGAACTGAAGGAATTCATGGACTTCAAACAGGGAAGTCTCTCAGTTCAGGAGTTCACGACCAAATTCAACGGGTTGGCTCATTATGCCACTCGGCTTTTTAAAAGGGAGGAAGACAAGACATTCTTTTACCTGGGAAAACTTTCTCCTCAGGTGAAGGGCAAGATCAGTAGGGGTGCTACTTCCTTTGTCTCTATCTACAACGATGCTATATGGGCAGAGAGTTCAATTCGCGAGATTACCGACGAGGCTCGTACCTCGTATGTTGCTCCTAATGCTTATGGTAAGAGATCGTTGTATCCTACTTCTCGACCTTCCTTTTCCTCCTCTTACTCAAACAATAGGAAGAATTTTCAGAGTGGACAAGCAACTCAGAGTAACCGTCCATTCGTCCCGAGCAACAACAACGATCTTAAGGGTCGTATCTGTTTTGGGTGCAAGATGCCTATGCATCCCGGTATTGGCTGTTTCAACAAGCCAATTGTGTGCTTTACTTGTCAGAAACCGGGACACAAGTCTAATGTATGTCCTGATAAGAAGAAGACAGCTTCTGCACCAGCTACTTCTGGGAGACCGAAGGGTCGAATTTTCATCATGAGCCGCGCTGAGGCCGATGCTCAACCAGACATTGTGACTGGTATGTTTTCAATTTATGAAATACCGTGTTTAATTTTATTTGATACGGTAGCTTCTTTGTCCTTTATTTCGATGAGACTATTCGATAAATTACCTCTCAAAGCTTCAGTTGGAGAAAGTACTCCTATATCTTTACCGTCCGGAGATGTTTTTTCATGCTCTTATCTTCATTCGGACATTCCTATATCAATAAACGGATCTACTTTTCCTGCTAATCTTCTTCGGTTCCCTCTTGAAGAATTTGATATCATTCTGGGCATGGATTGGTTATCTACATATCATGCTCGATTTGAATGTCGTGACTAGAAGATTATTCTCAAAAGCCCTTTAGGTACCCGTGTATCCTATCAAGGGGTTCGAAAATAGACCACTGTGAAACTTGTTTCGGCTATGAAGATGGTAAAAGCTATCAAGAAAGGTTACAAAGCTTTCTTATGTGTTGTGACTACTTCTACCACTTCGTCTTTGCCTTCATTGGAAGATGTGCCAATTGTTCAGGAATATCCAGATATTTTTCCCGATGAATTTCCCAGAATTCCTCCTGAAAGAGATGTTGAATTTTCCATTGATCTAGTTCCTGGAACTGGACCAATTGCTAAAGCTCCTTATCGTATGGCTCCTTCCGAGTTGAAAGAGTTGAGAATTCAACTTGATGACTTGATTGAGAAAGGCTTTATTAGGCCTAGTGCTTCTCCTTGGGGTTCTCCCGAGCTCTTTGCTTGAGGTAAATCTCCTTCTTTCTTCCCTCTTTCTATTCGATTTATTCTTTCGAATATTCCGTTCCTTCTATCGAATATCATCTCTTATAGATAGAATATTAGAAGCTTTAGTTAGAAATTTTAGGCATAGATAGTAGAGTTATTACCTTTACTATAGAATTTTTGAACTAAAAGCTATTGGAAATGTTTGATGATTTCAAGTAGTTTTACCGTCAAGGAGTGTTGAGACTCGTTATTGGAGACGTTCGATAACTAGTTTTCTCATTGGTTGATGCGAAAATGTATCTTTTAAGTCTTTGACTTGGGACGTCGATGTTCTTAACTGCAGACGAGAACCTTCCGCCCCATTGATAAGACCCTGTATTTTTATTACAAATATATTTTAAAAGGTTTGAAATAGACCTACATATATGTCACATTCCTCCTTCTAAGTTTCGAGGACGAAAATTTTAAAAGGAGGGGTGATTGTAACAACCCGTAATTTGAAAGACCGAAATTATATTTGAAAAGTAATAAATTTAATTTATTTTAATTTATTACGATTTATTTGAATTTATGATAATTTAATATAATTATTTTGAATTTATTTGGAATTAAAGAGTAGGTTATACGGTTTAAACCCGAACTTCATTTAACTATTCATGAGTCAACTTAAGTCCCGAAACAAACCCAAAACCCGACTCCTACATGTGCCACACGCCCAAAGCACCTTTTTCCCTCATTTTAGATCTTTTGATTACTTTGATTAAACTAATACAAATATCTAAGATATTTGTAACTTTATCGATCTGTCAGCTTAAAATTACGCAACAAATCGCTTAAACCCGGACCCGATTTCTTCTCTTCCACACGCCTCTTCCCTCTTGTCTCTTAGGATTAGATATTTTCCTTTCTTTTGATTAAACTAATAGAATATCTAATAATATCTAGATATTTGATTAAACTAGCATAATATCTAATAATATCTAGATATTTACCATAATATATTTATAAAACCCGAGTCAATTCCGTAACAACAAGTTCAAAACCCGACTCCCGTTAAACCTCTATATTACACGGCCCAACTCCCCTCTTACTCACTCATTATCTTTTTATTTTACATTAAATCAACTTAATATCTACTTAATACCTTCTTTAATATAATCATAATTGTTCTTCGTGTTCTTGATCGTTCTTGAGCAAAATCGTCACAAAACCTTCGTAACTTGGCCAACTCCGTTCTAAATTATATTTCTAGAGTCTCCTCTCCGCTCTTCATCTCCGTGTACGTTTCATTTTCAATTCCGACAAAATCGTTTTCAACACTTTAATTGTTGAAATCAAGTTTTAATACTAATAATGTTATTTTTGTCATTTCTTATAGGAGAAGATTATGAAGACGAGTTTGGTGACTCGTATATTTTAGAAGAAGATTAGTAGACGGGTTTTTAGGTCTTATTTTGGTGCTATTTGGTTTTGTGCTAGCTAAGGTAACGATTACCGAGTTACTCGACGAATTAATGTCACATATGTTTTTACTTTTGTTTTGTTATTTACGGTTTTAAGTAGTAACATGCTAGGTTGTTATTATTATTAAGTTTTATGAATATTTAACATATTTAGTATTTTTGACATGTTGGATGATTTGTTCATAATCATAATTTTTGTATGAATGATGGTTGAATTGGATGTTAAAATGGATGGTTGTTAATTAAAAACATGTTAGAAATAAATTTAGGGTTGTTGTTGGTGGTGGCCGTGAGTGGTGGCCGTGAGTGGTGGCTAAAAACAGGCCCGGTTCAGGCCGGTTCAGGCCCGGTCTGGGTTGGTCCGTTATTGGCCCTTTGGGCTTGTGTCGATACTTGATTGTTTTGTTGTTGTTTTGACGGGTTTTAAATATGTTAAGCATGCGGGAAATATTAAGAAAACGATTTTAGAAATGTTGACCAAAACCGGCCCAAACCAGGCCCGTGGGCCCAGTCCAGGTCCGGTTCAGTCTCGGCCCAGTCCAGCCCGGCGCCCAGTGAGCCCTCCCCTCCTTTGGGCTTGTGACGGTTTTTGAGTTTAGTTTTATTATTATATCATGTTTTGTAATATTTAGCAAGT